>VXCM01003033.1:0-61567 GCA_014773175.1 Lucifuga dentata | reverse complement strand
CCGACCTGATGGGGGTGCTATAACACCCACAGTAAACTTTCATCAATAACTTCTGAACCATAGATCAAAGAATCAAAATTCTTTTTTTCTTTGTATTTCTCAGGCTAATATATTATCCATCAGTACCATATCAGGTCAATACCGGGACCTCTGGTTTTCATTTCAGAGTATCGGGACATTTTCCGGTGAACCAGAACCTCTCAGAAATCTAACATACTCTACTGCAGAACAACGCAGAGGAAAACAATCATAGAAACAATAGCAAAGTTTGTAGCTGGACGAATTAAATCAGGGGACCATGTATTTATTTATATATGCGTATATAGCGGTTGCCCCCTGCGAACGATCCAATCTCATCTCANCCCCCAAATTCGGGCCTAATGCAATTACCATCCACACGGATAAGGGGAGTAGCCTACTGGCACCTTTTTTTGTCCACTTCAAGCACTGACTAACAGATTGTATGTTTCAATGCTTTGAAACAATTTTGAGTTTGACAATCCTATATAAATTAACCTTCATAATTATATTCACATTTTTGCTGTTTGACTGTGCAATTTGAATTATAATTCTAAATTTATTCGTGGCATAATCATTAATTTAAATTGGGTATTGATGCTATTGTAGGCATATAACACTGCAATATTAATATNATCATTAATTTAAATTGGGTATTGATGCTATTGTAGGCATATAACACTGCAATATTAATATGAACATTTCAAACTGCAAAACAACTTAAATTGTGCACTAATTGAAGGTTAACTTGTCACTATGTATAAGGTTCAACAGGAAGTGTAATCAGGTGCGTCATGGCTGATTTATTTCTTGAGCATGTCTTTAGACAGTGTGTTGATATATTGGCAGAAACAGATGAATCGTTGTTCTCGCAGTTCAGATTACCGGGCTGTGCTTCTTCATATCGCCACAACTCTGCAGACAGACTCACTGGTGCACGTGTAGCCTTATATGGTATTATTGGGGCATGTAATTATGCAAATTTACAATTCTCATGAACATGGGCTCATTTACGTACAGGTGGCATTCATCATGTTTACAGGTGATTTACAGTTATTTGAAGTTAAGAGCATTTGCTGAATCTGACGTGGCACTCTGTACGAGCCCACCGTATGAAAAAAAGTAAGAGAAACTTAAGAATACGAAAATGTTCTTGCATGAGGCCCATTGTGTATGAAGGATACAATGTGGTCTGAGGTGTTTAGAATAGCCAGAAGCTGTTCTCGAGTAAAAGTATTGTTACTTTATAATATTAGTGACAATATTTGTTACAACAGTTGGTGGCCACTAGATGGCAACATACACCACAATTGTGTGTGTGTGTGTGTGTGTGTGTGTGTGCGCGCGTGTGCATGCGTGCATGCACATGACATACACACACAACAAAAATTACACATATCAGCCTGATGGTGGGGTTATAATAAGGGCAAACATATTTTTTCATAACTTGCTACCGGTCTGGGCCTTGGGTTCCAAGTTGCATGAGTCCAAGTTCAAGTCCAAGTTGCATCGGGCTTGGACCCCACATATAATTGCTTGCAATTCTACTTATTATTATTAGGGGTCCAAGCACCAAGTGCTGGGAACCCTCTTGAAATTGTTATTATTATTATTATTATTATTATTATTATTATTATTATTATTATTTTCTGCTAAATGTATCTGGGTGGCAGAAACTGTAAAAGCTAGAGCTACGAAACTTGGCATGTAGCTTCAAAAACTTCACCACTACTAAGGCATCAAAATGTAAACCAATTGGACTGAAGGTGGCGCTATAATAACAAATGCAAAATTTTGGTAGATAGTGATCTATAACTTTTGAACCGTAAGCCCTAGAATCAAAATTCTTTTTTCTTGGATTCCTTGGATGTATACGCATCTAAACACATAGGCCATGCCCATTTCTGCTTGGGAATTTTCCGCCATTTTGAATAGTTTGTGAAACAGTTTTTTTGTATCTCCTACAGTTTTGGTTCAATCAGCACCAAAATTTGCAGGTACCATCTCTGGACCAAGTCGGAAAAAAAGTACCATTTTAGATTTTTGATATTCTTTACGGTTTTGCTGCAATTGGCTGAGAAATTTGTAGGTGTGGCTAATTTGACAACTTGTGCTACCAAATGTGGTATATCTCCTGAAAGAATTAGTCTACTGTAACCAAACTTGGTGGACATGTTCACTAAAAACATCTGCATAAAATGAATCATAAACTGACCTGATGGGCATGCTATAACTCCCACAGTAAACTTTCATCAATAACTTCTGAACTGTAGATCGTAGAATCAAAAGTCTTTTTTCTCTGTGTTCTTTGGGCTAAGGCACATCTGTCCATGTAAGCCACGCCCATTTCCAACTCGTAATGTTTCCACCATTTTGAATTTTGTCCAAAACTGTTTCTTCACTGCTCCTCCTACAATTTTGACTCAATTCACACAAAACTTTACAGATACAATGTCCGAACCAAACCGAAAAAAAGTTACTTCTTCATTTACTGATATCCTCTACTGTTTTCCTGCAATTGGCTGCCAAATTTGAGTGGGCATGGATTAGTCAACAAAAACTGCAATATCTCATGAATGATTGGGTCTATTGTCATCAAACTTGGTGAATATATGCACACTCGACTTCTGCTAAAAAATAATCATCATGTGCTTGGACCCCGCTCATTGCCGCTTGCAGCTATATTTTAATTAATAATTTTAAAATAAATTTTTGATCTCAGAAAAATCTGTAAGAAAGATAGGATAAGGTAAGATAAGTTAAGGTAAGGTAAGGTAAGGTAACGTAAGGTAAGGTAAGGTAAGATAGGATAGGATAAGGTGAGATGAGATTAGATGAGATAAGGTAAAGTAATGTAAGATAAGATAAGATAAGATAAGATAAGATAAGATAAGATAAGATAAGATAANAAGGTAAAGTAATGTAAGATAAGATAAGATAAGATAAGATAAGATAAGATAAGATAAGATAAGATAAAGACTTTGTTGATCCCATGGGGAAAATTGGTTTGCTGCAGCAGCAGAATTATGAAATTAAGCAGAATAGGGAGGGTAAAGAGCAGAACATTTTTTAATTTTCTTTAAATCTTAATTTTAAAATGTGGTGTGCAAAGAAGAAATATGCAGCTGATGATGATGGATACAATTTAAAAAGTGGTTTATAATATTAAATGGCTTTTACAAAGTCCTATTCAATGCAAGCATATTGTCATCCATTCACCATTCATACTGTACAGAAAGAAAGAAAGAAAGAAAGAAAGAAAGTCAGTGATTCTCAGAGAAAAGAGACAAATCATGTAGCTCAGGTGAGACATTGACTTTAATGCTGCTCTTACTCTTTAATGTCCACTTTGTTTGTTTGTTTGTTTGCTTGTTTGTTTAAACTTGTGTTGGAATTTGGGGCTTCAGGCGGCCTGCAGCCTGCAGCCTGCCCACCTCTCTGCCACCAGTCGCATGCTGCTGTCAGGCCAAGCGACCTGCAGCTCCAGCACAGCGGATGAAACGCTCGTATATCCAGTTTGGAGGATTTTCATGCTTTTACAAGATTTGAAGGTTTGCTGCAGATCATTTCTCTCAAGGTTTTTCGCTGTATAAAACCCTTTATAAAACAGTCTAAACAAAGTGCTGACATGTCAGCATTTTTACCCAACAACTGCACATTTTATAAATGTAAAATATGAAGCTGAGTAACTCTTACTATAACAACCATCAGATAGGATGAATTTGTGTTTTCATCTGAAATATCGATAAACTAACTTGCTCAGTTTACTCATCTTAAATCACCTCACAGTTTGTTTGTTTGTTTGTTTTTTGACAATTCTTTGTTGTTTTTAAGGCTTTTCCAGGTTTACTGTGTTGGTATATTCTCTGTGTCTCTGTGTATTCTCATTTCTTCTAATTATTGATAAGTGAGTCTTTTTTTCCTGAGCTCTGTAAAAATTACATTTCATTGGCTATATCTTAATTGCGCAGGCCCTTAATTTTTTACCCTAAAATTATGGTTATATTCACAGAATCTGACAGACTTCTAACTTTAATGCCTCTCAGCTGATGATAATTAAAAATGGAGGTATAAATTAAACACAGCTTCAGAAATAACGTACATCTGGCTGGTTTTCTTCGCTTTCTTATTCCATTGAGAAGTTGAATGAGTTATCATGGAATAAATAAACCAAAACACATTACAGTGATTTTATTTAACATGTATTTGAGTTTGTCTCACTTCAAACCCAAAATTCACGATTTGGCTTTCTCATGTTGTTGTGATGAAGTTTTCTTAGACCTGTGCAAAATGATAATTATCCCAAAGATGTTCGCAGCATGAATACATATGTGAGAACGCTGGCTTACTATGATCTGAGATCTTTGACGTTCATAATCTCCTGATGCCACTGATTATTGTAGATCATTTTAATTGCATTAGTCATGATCCTCTACAGTGAACATTTATGGAACTTCATCATCTACATGTCATATGGAATATTTTAAGTTAGAAAGCCTAAAATATTTAGCAATCAGTGTCTGAATGGATGAATCTTAATCTCTTTTATGTCACTAACGTATAATCACTATGAAGGATTTTATCCTTTTTTCTTTTTACTGCAGTGAATATGTTAAATTAAATTGTTAAATTAGTGAATGTGTTAAATTCATTGTTAATGAGTTAAAAATGACAGAATGTATTTCTTTCCTTTATATTCTACATTCTATTTTATCCATTACAGATTTTCACAGGTTTTACTTGAGCCTGGTAAGATATGATTTCAGTCTAAGTGTAAATATGAATTTATTTTCATGATTAAGGTCTGCAAAGCTTTTTGCAGAGCTTTGTGCAGACTGACTGCAGAGCTCTGATTTTAAACTGATTTCACACCTGAAGGTGTTTATCCAAAACTCTTTAAAATCACATGAAACAACATTTTAAGGAACCATTTTAATCCACTACAAAGATTTTTTGAATTGTCAGGTTCCCACATAGAATCAAAGAAATAAAATGTGAAATAAAATCATGTCACAATGTTTTGTCTAAAGCTTGGTCCTGGGTAACATCATCATCATTATCATCTTCATTGCACCGACCACACTCCTCTGTCCTGTATGGTTTCGGCTCAGGCAGAGCTGAGGATGAGCGGAGGCTTTGTGGAGGATGAATGCTGTTGTCTCTTACATTGTGTTGGTGCCCAGATGTGAGATGAGCCGGATGACAAAGCAGAGGTCAGCTTCCACAAAACCAAGACCAGGGCCCCCAAGGTGAGGGGGCACTTCCTGTTCCGCTCTGTCTGCTGGGAATGGGTCACAATAACCACACACTTAAGCTTTAATATATCAGCAGTGGGAAATGAAAATGCAGCTTGAACTCTGACCTCCATTTCTTCATACAAAAGCCAATTGTTTTCAGTAGAGCATGCACTTTATGATTTGCATGTATATTCCTGCTCTCCTCCTTCCTTATTTAGGAGTTACTTCAGCTGATTTGTGTGCTTCATTTCTCATTAAAACAATTTTAAAAATTCATCGTATAAAAAAATTACACTTCATTCTAGAAAGAAAACAGGATATTACATGCTTAACTTTTTGGTAACTTTTTGTTATAAAAAAGTTACCTCATAAATATCAATATTTGTCCTCATCTACATCTATTCTACATCCATTCTTCCAGTAACTGTATGTGTTTTTGTGTTTAAGACTTTTAGCTCAAAATTTTCTCAAACACATATTACAACATTATTTTTTGCGTGCAAAAAGGCAGAACAGATATTTCCCATCCTAAAGTAGATAGAAACCAACAACATGAGCTGAATTGCAGCCTGAGTCTCAAACAGTCTGCGTTTCCTCCTGGCTGTGCTGCTCAGTGGCATGTTCTGTCTCTTCCTGCTTTAATCCTCCTGATCGTCGTGCCGTGGATAAACCTGGAGTGAAAGCAGCCTGCAGGCCACGCTGACGGGCCTCTAGCTGGGACTCGGCAGCCTGCACCATCGCTTGGCCCTGCATATGTTCATAGGAAAGGAAGGTTTTCTCCAACGCCTTTTTAATTTTAAAAGACCTCTCTGACTGTCTTCCCCTTACAAATAAAGGATGGAATGCAGGCAGGGGTTCTGTAGCAGTGACAAACTATGGAAAGCTCAGTTTGTTGTTTAGTCATAAGGGAAGGCAAGTTTATTTGTTTTGTACCTTCAGGCACAAAGGTAATTAAAAGTGCTTTACAAAGACATAAAAACAGAGAAATAAAAAGAAATAAAACAAAGTTGTAAAACAAGAAGTTTAAAGCAGTAAAACTAAAATATTAAAAGCTAAAAGATGTGTTTCAATGGAGAAATAAATCTCCTCAAATTCAGTAAAAGACAATGGTGAACAGAAACATTTCCAGCTTTGATTTGAAAGAGCTCAGTGATGTGGCTGGCCTCTGACCTTTGACTTTGTGGAAGTTTATTGCAAATATGGTTTTTCCTGTATGCTTAGTTCTGACCTGAGGAACAGGAAGTAGACCAGAGCCAGATCATCTTGAAGGTGGAGAGGTTCAGATCTGAGTGGACAAAAAAAGTTTTTAAAAACAAAAATTTTCCTTGTTCAGCCCCAAAAACTTGCTGGTTTGGAGCGAAGGTGTTGTGATGTCACAGGCCAGGACGCAGGTTGCAGACTGCAGCTACTGAATAGAATGTTAAAACATATGAGCAGGAGTTGGAACATAACTGGACTAAGACTGATGCCTTCATTACTAATCATTTCTATAGCCAGAGTGGCTACATAATGTGCTCTTGTTGACTAATTCTTCTTGAAAACTACATTAATTGCCTGTGATTGACATATAAGGCAGGGTTTGTTCTTCATTTTTTCTCTTTATTATTATTATTCTTATTCCTGCCACTTTTTGACACTTAACTACTTCAACATAGTTCAATCTATTCAAACCATTCAAACTTCAGACTGTTCAAATAATTTCAAACATTATTGCTATGACTTTTTGTATAAATATTCCTTATAGTTTCCAAAATATTCAGCATTTTTCAGGAAATTTTCCCCATTCAAAGTGAATTGGAGGAGGCTTCAAATGTCCTTCAACCCATTCCTCTCTTCAACCATTTATAACTTCAACATACTTTCAGCTAGATAAAAAATTCAACCATTATTCAAGTGACAAGATTTTCAGTTTTCATATACTACTTCAGCATATTCATCCTTTCATAGTTTTTGAGAAATCACGAGATAAAAAATTTCATGATTTTATGTAAAATTCAGCCTTTATAATGAGTGTGTATGGGGAAATGACTGTTAGATCAGAGTGGGAAGCAGCTGACAGCTGATTGGCTGAGAGGCCAATCAGGCCCTGCTCTACATTCCTCCAGTGGAGTTTTTAAGCAAACAAAACTTAATATCTTTTGCTTTTCAGAAAAAATAAACACATCAGATTGTAGGAAAATTAGTCCTCTTTCAGGAAATGTAAAAATTTTAAATTTTGTNAACACATCAGATTGTAGGAAAATTAGTCCTCTTTCAGGAAATGTAAAAATTTTAAATTTTGTGATTTATTTTTTTCAACTTTTTGAACTTTAAGCACATAGTGGTCAAGTTAATCTCCCATTCAGACCCATGTTAAAAGCGCTCAGAAAGTTTCTGACAGAACACATTTTTCATGTGTTTTCACTCGATGATATCTCCCTCAATCTTCAAAATTTTTAAACATGTTATATATTGATACATTCAGGAAAGCCTTTTCTCACTGATTGTTGAAACAGTTTTGGATTTCAACTAAAGATGTTTGAAATATAGTGATTTGTTTGACAGATGCGTTTTCACCACTCTGTTTCTGGAGTGTTCTCTAACTGACAACTGCTCATGGCCCCTCCCTTTCTGGTGTCATATTTCACTTGATTGACAGCTGCTTGTTGCAAACAGAATTGATGAGGAGACAGACTTTCTGTTTGAGTGTTTCAGAAACCCAACAACATACAACAGCCAAACCAAACAAATATTTACAAACCAATCATTTTTTCAGACTCCTTCAGGCATGGGTGGACATCAAACCAAATTTTCATATTTTTCATACTTTCTGGAATATTCCACTTATTTTCCTAGAAATTTTCCCATTCAAAATAAATGTGAAAATTGTTCAAAATTTCCAATCTTTCAGCTCTTCTCACTCCTTCATACTTTCACTTAGAACAGTCATTCCACTTATAAAACATCCATTCGACTTTCAACTATTTACAGCGGATTCTGATTTTTCCTAACTTTCATAATTTCTTTAAAATTAAAGGGAAATTTCATTGGTTTTCAAAATCTTTAAATGTTCCAACCTATCTATTTCTACATGTTTTGAGATAGGGACTTCAAACCAACTTCATCATCTTCAGATCAACTAGCTCTCTAAGAGGTGTAAACATAATTTTCCAATCTTTCATACTTTTTGAATTATTAAACTTTATTTAAACCAATATTTCAACTTTTTTTTCAAAATTTTCAATCTTTCAGCTCTATTCACTCTTTCATACTTTAACATAGAACTGTCATTCTACTTTCAAAACATTCATCAAATCTTCAACTATTTACAAGGGATTCCAATTTTTTCTAACTTTCATAATTTCTGAAAAAATTAAAGGGAAACTTCACTCATTTTCATATTCTTCAAATTTTCTACTTTTTTGAAACCTAATTACTTTGGCGTGCTTCAAGGTATGATCTTCAAACCAACTTCATTGTGTTAAGCTTGACTAGCTCCTTAAAGGATGTCAACAGATTCTCCCCATCTTTCATATTTTTTGAATTATTAAACTTTATTTAAAGCAATTTTTCCACTTCTTCAAATTTTCAAAACTCAACTATTTCCACATGCTTCAAGGTAGAGACTTCAACGAACTTCACAGTGTTCACGTTGATGTGTACCATGAGGCATGTCAACAGATTTTTCATATTTTTCATGCTCTTCAAAATATTCAACCCTTACTGAAAGCAAATTCTTTCAATTTTAATGTAACATTTATCCATTAAACTTCATACAGATCATTCAATGTGTTTTCACATCTTTCCTTTCAGATCACTTGTCAGCTATTATACTCTTATGCTAAAATTCCAACTACTTCATCTTTTCAAGCAAGGTTCAATCAGTTTCAAACAAGTTTCAATCAGGTTCAAGTGATTGTTTCGATCCACTTACACAACAAGTTTCAGCAAATGGCAATCACAGGCTGCATTTCCACAGGAAATGCATTTCTAGTTTTATATATTTTTGTCATTTCCTTTGCAATAACTTGTAAAACAAACAGTGTATTGATGATTTTTTTTTTTTTNTTTTTTTTTTTTTTTTTTTTTTTTTTTTTTAATCTTTTGGGGGCCTCAAACTCCTGGCCTGCAGTGTTGATTTTCTTCTGTGAGGGTTTTGTTGGTTGTTTTGGAAAATGGTTGTTAGTAAAGTAATATGTATGCAAATAGTACTTATTAGAAGCAAAACTGCCAGTATTGTCCTTTAACAAATGACAGTGTCACAGTAATGTCCTAATTTTCTCATGTACATTAAGTTTATAATAGCATACTTCACAACTTTATTGTCCACCATAGGTGAAAATTTGTCTTCGGCACACCGTTGAGAATCAGAGCAAACAAACTCCATACACACATAAAATCCATATGACAAAGGAAAAAAAAATAAAAATACAAAGACCGAACTATGGAGCAGATATAAATGGTCATCTTGTAGAGTTAAGGATATTTATGGCAGTTGGGATAAAAGATCTCTTAAAAAGCATTTTGGCTGCCAGTGGCGCTCTATAGCACCTCCCAGATTTCAAGACTTCAAACTGTTAGAATAAAGGATGGGAGCTTCTTTCAGGATGTTCCCAGCTTTGCTCATGGTATAGCCATGGACACCTGCGGCCTACCAACTATTTAGCTAACAGGACAGTTCTGCAGAGAGTTTAGTTTTCAGTTGACAGCTAGACAGACCATACCAGGCTGGGAGGTGAAAAGTTAGAATCCTCTCAATCAGATTTTTGTAGACAGTTTCTAAGATCTCCCACCACACTCCAAGACTGCTAAGTCTCCTGAGGAGATAGAGTTGCTGTAAGCGTTTCTTTACAATATACTGTTTTCAGAGAAGCTAAGTCGGCAGCCAAGATATATCTCAAGATATTTAAAATTTTTTCTTGTTTTAAGCTGTTGCCCATCAATAAGAACCAGCTCCATTTTAAAGTCTACTTTGGTGCATATGATTAGTTCTTTTGTCTTAGCATTAAGCTTTAATTCACTGGTTTGGTACCAAGTATGCTTTGGTGTGGGTCAGATATGGCTTCGTCTGAGGGACCATTCTTCTGTAAGAGGCTGACTAACGCCATGTCATCAGTGTACTTGAACAGACTAAAGCATTGCTCATTAATCATAAAATCATTTGTAAAAAGGGAGAACAGCAGTACAGCAGAAAGGACACAACCTTGTGGACAGCCTGTGCTCACAGTGAGCACGTCTGACATCGTCCCATTGACACAAACACTTAATCATTATCTGTTGTGAACTCTTTTAACCTGTTATTTCCACATCAGTCCACAGCTGTCACCATCAAGCTTTCTCACCTCTACTTGCACTACGTGACTCCTCACCTATATATAGATTAGCCTATATATATATATATATATATGGCATGCCGTTCAGGAAATAAATCAAGTATTCAAAGTCCAAATATATGGAATGAAGTCTGAATATATGGAATGAAACTCTGAGCGCCGTCAGGGGTTTCCGGTATGTCGCGTTTTTAGATCATTCCGTGGCTGTCTGCCGGTGCGTCAACATGTGGGTTCAGCAAGAAATGTGGAGGCAGTGATATTGTAGTGATACTGGCAGAACCACTGGCTCGTGAACTGTTACTCTGAGCTGTATTTCTGTCATTTCACTGGTCATTTTTTATTTTGAATGTTTCAATAAATATTGTATGGGACTTGTATTTGTTTCCTGAAGGTATGGCCACCTTTTTTTTTTTTTTTNCTTTTTTTTTTTTTTTCCTTTTTAACATGAAAATTAATGAGTGTTTTGAGTTATTTTATCCACATGGTTGGAGATTTAACCTTGGACTATTTTTCCCGCAGTTTTAAGAAATCAATTAATAAATGTTTGTGATGCAGATTTTATTGTCTGTTTTCATTCACAGGATTAATGAAATTGAATAGAAACTTTATATGGATTTTAAAAAAAAACAATTTTAAGTGGTAGTAATTTTGCAAGTCTGGACTTAATACATATAAAATGCATTGGTATTAATAATAGAAATCTATAAATGTGGACATTATAGATCTGATACACAATGGGTTTATTAATAAATATCAATATAATGCAAATATGAAGTTTTAATAGTAGCCTCGCTTAGGAGGATAATATTAGCCACCGTATGGAGAGAAGTTAACTTTAACATGGTGGGTAAATGAACTGGCGTTGGTGGTAAATAACCTTCCTAAATAACCTAAATAACCTGACAACATGTTGTTCCAGCAGCTAAAAAAGCTTCAGCTGCTGCAGTTGTTTTTTTTTGACACTTTTTAGTAGATGCACTTTGAATATCTCTATAACCTCAGGTAACTGCTATGTAATTAGCCTACCTGACTAATATCTTATTTCACTAAAGAGCAGACATGAAATATGACTGTATTCAACAATATTTATGTCATTTAAGAACAAGACTAAATTAAAAAAAATATTTTAGAAGAAGCACAGACACACAGTACTAATTCAGGTTTTATTAATTGTAAACTTTGAAATTGCCCTTTAATATTAGTGGAACTCTGTTGTGTTAGTTGTTGTTGTGTGACAGACTGGGGGTCTGTCTGCAGTAAACCTCACCTCTCACCCAGCACTACATGCAATGTTAGGCTCCAGTCTTCTATAAACCTGAACAGAATAACAGGGTGTAGGAAATCGATGCATATTGGTGGTGCATATTATATTAAAACATGTCCCAGTAAAAAGCTCGTTGTACTTTGTTCATTTCTCAGGTCTGCTTTTTCGTAGAGGCACAGATGGTCATTGGACAAACAACCATGGGCATCTACATAACCTGGAAAGACGATGCTGATGTAGAAGAGCCAGAAGATGTTGGATTCATCATTGAAGCTGTGGAAGTCTTGTGAAACCTCCAGAGTCTCACCCTTGTTTTAACATGCTTTTTGGACTGATTTATGGACTGAACCTGAACTATCCTGAAGAGCCGAAATGCANCTTGGTTTTAACATGCTTTTTGGACTGATTTATGGACTGAACCTGAACTATCCTGAAGAGCCGAAATGCACAAAGTCTTTCAAAAGATACTGATGGAACTGGACCATTAAGCTTCCTCCAAAAGTCCAGAGACACTGAAACTCAAGATGTCCCAATGATTTTCATTCTAGGAGACTGATACACCATTTCAAGTGATGCACTTGAGTTTGCATGTTTTGTGTTATGTGTAAGTTCTTTCAATTATATGTGATATTGTAGTGTTATTGGCAGAGCGACTGGCTCATGAAGTGTTACTCTGGGCTGTATTTCTGTCATCTCACTGACTATTTTTATTTTGAATATTTCAATAAATATTGCAAATTTGAATTTTCAATACAGTGGGTTTATTTAGTCTATATTAAACTGATTCAAAACATAGGATTTATTAGAAATATGTGCATAAACTTGATAATTGATGCATTCTGAACACACTGAGATTATGTGCTGTATTATAACTGCATAAAACTGATTATGTATTTATAACACAGTTTATTAGAAATATGCTCATAAACTTGATAATTGATGCATTCTGAACACGAGATTATGTGCTGTATTATAACTTCATAAAACTGATTATGTATTTTCAACACATACAATTTATTACAAATATTTACAAAAACCTGATGATGCATTCTGAACATATTGAGACTGCATTATAACTGCATAACATTATGTATTTACAACACATTGGATTTATTAGAAATAGTTGCTTAAAAATGAGTTATGTATTTCCAACAAAACGGTTTATTCGTAATAATTACATAAAACTGATAATTATGAAGCACCGTATGGGACAAAAATCTGTTTCATTCACACACTGGTAAGACCATGCACACAGTTCTAAGAACCTCATATCACACGCACACACATATGAAAGTGAGCACACTAGCGAAACCGCGCACACTCAGTACTACACACACGCACAGACTTCTACACTTAATCTCGTAACTCATAAGTGTTACATTTTATTTTTTTACTTGTGCCATTTCAGCACACGTCCGCATGGTCGCAGCAATTCTCTATATGTCCAACAGGCGGCAGCATATTAAATAACAGATTAGACCCACACACCAAACAGCACAAATAAAAAATAAAATTAAACGCAACACCTCTGAGCTACCAGATTAAAAGGTAATTTTGTCATGGAAGGGCCAAGGCTATAACCATTNCGCAACACCTCTGAGCTACCAGATTAAAAGGTAATTTTGTCATGGAAGGGCCAAGGCTATAACCATTATGCAATTATTTCTAATAAACCCATTTTTTGTAAATACATAATCAATGTGATGCAGTTATCATAATCTCAATGTGTTCAGAATGCATCATTTATCAGGTTTATGCACATATTTCTAATAAATCCTATGCGTTTTGAATCAGTTTAATATAGACAAACACACTGTATTGAAAATTCATATTTGCATTATATTGATGTTTATTAATAAACCCATTGTGTATCATATAATATCCACATTTATATATTTTACTATTAATACAATTAATTTTAAATGTATTAACTCCAGACTTGCACAATTACTACCACTTAATCTTGTTTTTTAAATCCATATAAAATTTCTGTCCAATTTCATTACTCATGTGAATGAAAACAGACAATAAAATCTGCATCACAAACACTTATTGATTTTTTAAAACTGACGAAAAATGTTCCAACATTAAATATCTAACAACGTAGATAAAATAACTCAAAACACTCATGAATTTTCATATAAAAAAAATAAACAAATAATAAAAGGCGGCCATAATACCTTCAGGAAACAAATACAAATACAAGTACCAGACAGCATTTACTGAAATATTCAAAATAAAAATGGCCAATGAGACGACAGAAACATAGCTCAGAGTAACAGTTCATGAGCCAGTAGCTCTGCCAATTTCACTACAATATCACTGCCAATATCACATATAACTGAAAGAAGTTAACACAAAACACACAAACTCAAGTGCATCACTTGAAATGCTGTATCAGTCTCCTGGAATGAAAATCATTGGGACATCTTGAGTTTCAGTGTCTGGACTTTTGGAGGAAGCTTAACGGTCCAGTTCCATCAGTGTGTTTTGAAAGACTTTGAATGTGTATTTCGGCTCTTCAGGATAGTTCAGGTTCAGTCCATAAATCAGTCCAAAAAGCATGTTAAAACCAAGGGTGAGACTCTGGAGGTTTCACAAAACTTCCACAGCTTCAAGGATGAATCCAACATCTTCTGACTCTTCTACATCAGCATCGTCTTTCCAGGTTATGTAGATGCCCATGGTCGTTTGTCCAATGACCATCTGTGCCTCTACGAAAAAGCAGACCTGAGAAATGAACAAAGTACAACGAGCTTTTTACTGGGACATGTTTTAATATGCACCACCAATATGCATCGATTTCCTACACCCTGTTATTCTGTTCAGGTTTATAGAAGACTGGAGTCTAACACTGCAAGCACTGGATGAGAGGCAAAGTTTACTGCAGACAGATCCCCAGTCTGTCACACAACTAACACAACAGAGTTCCACTAACATTAAAGGGCAATTTCAAAGTTTACAATCAATAAAACCTGCATTAGTACTATATGTGTCTGTACTTCTTCTAAAATATATATATTTTTTTTTAACTTAGTCTTGTTCTTAAATGACATAAATATTGTTGAATACAGTCATATTTCATGTCTGCTCTTTAGTGAAATAAGATATTAGTGAGGTAGGCTAATTACATAGCAGTTACCTGAGGTTATAGAGATATTCAAAGTGCATCTACTGAAAAGTGTCAAAAAAACAACTGCAGCAGCTGAAGCTTTTTTAGCTGCTGCAACAACATGTTGTCAGGTTATTTAGGTTATTTAGGAAGGTTATTTACCACCAACGCCAGTTCATTTACCCACCATGTTAAAGTCAACTTCTCTCCACACGGTGGCTAATATCATCCTCCTAAACGAGGCTACTATGCGACACGGTGGAATTATTCTCCGACTCAAAGCCAATAAGTTCCCTCCACCGGAGGCTGATTTTCCTTCGGACACCTCGGCTACTTAACGCGCTGTCATACCGACACTGTTGATTCATAGCACCGACCTATGTTAGCAGCGTTATATAAACTAGCAATGTTAGCTAACATTACACTGAGCTCCACAAAATATGATGGCTGGCGTTTGGATTTTGGAATTAAATCTTAAACGACACTGCGTTAGGTTCACTGTATTACTTTGAGCCACATGCACTTGCCAATGTATTAATTATTTCCTCTTAACTTACCGGTAAAATCATCGTCTCCACATTTCTTGCTGACTCACATGTTGACGCACCGGCAGACAGCCACAGAATGATCTGAAAACGCGACATACCGGAAACCCCTGATGGCATTCAGAGTTTCATTCCATATATTCAGAGTTTCATTCCATATATTCAGACTTCATTCCATATATTTCTTTGAATACTTGATTTATTGGCATGCCATAATATCTATATATATCTGAAAACATTTGTAAAATGGACTGGCTTTAATGTATGATAATGATAAAAGAATAAATAGAAAAACATGTGATGTGTTTTAATGACCTTGACCTGATACAAAAACCAGCTACTTTTACTTTCATATCCCCTCTATTCACCAACATCAGGCAAAGGCTATTATTATTCCACCAAAATGTCATCCTCTAACGCCCTAATTAAAAGTGTTTAGCTTAGCCTCTTTAATCTGATCCTGCTGATTGAATCTGGGTGTAAGTACTTCTGTCTGACACCCTGGGGAGCTTTTCTATTAGATAGTCTCTGGCTTCTTTCTCTCCACTTTGGCTCTTTGAGGTCATTCTCTTTTTTTTTTCAATTAACATCCTGTTGTATTGTGGCTCCTTAAGTGTGAATCTTCTCCATTTTCTTTGTGGACAAATCTACTAAAACACCAGGACACTTTGAAGTCGAACATTCAAGGTAAACAAGGCATCTCACATGGCTCAAGGTGCAGTGATTAAGGCTCTTGGATGTTATTAGGGTCCAAGCACCAAGTGCTGGGAACCCTATTGTAATTGCTTGGATTATTCTGTTTCTCTGCTAAAAGTATCTGGGCATCAGAAACTGTAAAAGCTATGGCTACAAAACTTGGCACGTAGCTTCAAAAACTTCACTGCTACTCAGGTGACAAAACCCACACCGATTGGCCTGAAGGTGGTGCTGTAATAGCAGCTTCAAAATTTTGGTGTTTAACTTTTGGACTGTAAGAAGAATTGAAATTCTTCTTTTCCTTAGATTCCTTAGATGTAGGCATCTAACCGCATAGGCCACGCCCATTTCCAACTGACGATTTTCTGCCATTTTGAATAGTTTCCAAAACAGTTTATTTGTATCTCCTCCTACAATTTTTGCTCAATCTTGACAAAAGTGTGCGTCTGGACCAAGCAGGACAACTTATCATTTTGTTTTTTTGATATTCTTTACCGTTCTGGCAAAATTGGCTGCCAAAGTTAAGTGGACGTGACTTGTTCAACAAAAAGTGCTATATCTCATAAATAATTAGGTCTGTTATCATGACATTTGGTAAATATCTGCACACTGTACGTTTGCAAAGAAAGCATTAGCTGTTGTCCAGTTGACTTGATGGTGGTGCTGTAACAAGTATTTTTAATGACTTATAATTTTGGTTTATAACTACTAAGCCGTAACTCGTCCAAGTCCAAGGGGATATGTACATCCAATCATATAGACCACTAAATTTTGGCCCCTGGAAAGTTTTCCGCCATTTTGAATTTTTTCCGAAACAGGTTTTTCGTATCTACTCCTATAATTTTGTTTCAGTCCTTAAAAAACTGTGCATGTAGAATGTCCGGACCAAGCCAGACAAAACTTATCACTTTGTTTTTAGATTTTGATGAAGGTTCTCAGTCATCCAGGTGGTAGATATGTTGTATGAAAACTCAGTCAGGTCAACTGGATTCAAGTTTNTCAGTCATCCAGGTGGTAGATATGTTGTATGAAAACTCAGTCAGGTCAACTGGATTCAAGTTTTTTTTAAATTCTGAAATGTTTAGTCATCCATCCAAATAGTTTCGTCAGTCAGAAATGAATTCACAGAAGGAGGTTAAACCTCCAGTAACTATGGTGTCAAAACAACTAACCTTCAATAAAAATTAAATAGATATTATTCAAATTCGTTTGAATAATGTGTGATGTGAATTGCATTATTCGAATTTAAAACAATAAATAAATTTCAAATAACAAATTTCAACTTCTAATTTTCAATGGTCTCCTGTTTGGATGCAGGACCTGTCCCTAAATGTCTTAGGAAGGGCAGACAGCAGCACTATAGGTGGTGGTAGATTGTATCTGAGACTCCATTTCTGTTGAGGGAAGGTCTCTCTACATGAACATAAATGGCCTTCTTCACTCCTCTCTCAAACCAACCATCCTCTCTGTCCAAAATGTCCCATCATCATCTTCAGAGGAATGTCCTCTGTCATTCAGGTGTGGAGGTAAACCACTGAGTCTATCCTGTGGTGTTATTTCTCCTATATGCTGGACCATCCACTTACAGATTTGTTGTTTGGTTTCCTGATGTAGACCTCTGAACACTCCTCCTTACACTGGACGGCATAAACTACACCACTCTTCTTGTGTTTGGGAGTCTGGTCTTTGGGGCACAAGTCTTTGTCTCAGGGTTTAAAGGAAACCGGTATTTTGTGTTGTCCAAAAATCTTCTTCAACTTTTCAGACATTCTGGCCGATGACAAGGTGTTTTCTTTGGTCCAGGGTGTCATCTCTGGTTCTTCTGTCCCTGGTGGATTGGGATCTCACATTGGTAAAGGACCATTAGGGATCCACATGCTGTGAGTGCAGCTCTCACGTGTTTTTCTTCTTTCTTTTTAGTTTGGCTGTTTATAGGGATGTTGTTAGCTCTGTGGTGTAGTGTCCTGATGACTCAGAGCTTGTGCTGGAGGATAGTGTGAATTAAACAACAAGTACTGGTCTGTGTGAGTGGGTTTTCTGTAGATATCAATGTTGAGTTTTCTGTTGTAACCAATGTGGACCTCACAGTCTAAGAAGGCTATTTTATTGTCATTAGTGTCTTCTCTTGAGAATTTGATGCTGTTGTCTATGAAGTTGATGTGGTCCGTGAAAGTTTGTAATTCCTGAAATTTAATCTTCACNTGATGCTGTTGTCTATGAAGTTGATGTGGTCCGTGAAAGTTTGTAATTCCTGAAATTTAATCTTCACCCAGGTGTCGTCCACATATCTTAGCCAGTGGGTTGGTACTGATCCCTGTAAGGAGTTGAGAGCTTTCCTTTCAACTTCTTCCATGTACAAATTAGCTACAATGGGAGAGACTGGGGAACCCATAGCACAGCCGTGTTTCTTTCAGTAGAATTGTTCTCTGTAGGTGAAGTATGTGATGTTTAGACAAAGGTTCAACAGAATACAGATTTGGTCTGGGTTGAGATTAGTTCTTGTGTCTAATGTATCATCCTCTTCTAGTCTTCTTCTGACAGTGGTTAGGGCATCAGTGGTTGGTATGCAAACATCAAAGGATACCATGGCCTCATCTTCCTCCAGTTTGAAATTTTTAATTTTAGAGGCAAATTCCTCAGAATTCTTCACATGATGTTCAGACAGTCCAACAAGGGGGATGAGGATTGAAGCAAGGTGTCTGGCAATGTTGTAGGTGACTTGGAGTTATCAGGACACTACACCATAGAGCTAACAACATCCCCTCAAACAGCCAAACTAAAAAGAAAGAAGAAAAACATGTGAGAGCTGCACTCACAGCATGTGGATATCCTGATAGTCCTTTACCAATGTGAGATCCCAATCCACCAGGGACAGAAGAACCAGAGATGACACCCTGGACCAAAGAAAACACCTTGTCATTGGCCGGAACATCTGAAAAGTTGAATAGGATTTTTGGACAATACAAGATATCAGTTTCCTTTAAACCCAGCAACACCCTGAGACAAAGACTTGTCTCAGGGTGTTACATGCAGGTGGTTTACCTCCACCTGAATGACCGAGGACATTCCTTTGAAGAAGATGATGTGCACATTTTGGACAGAGAGGATGGTTGGTTTGAGAGAGGAGTGAAGGAGGACATTTATGTTCATGTAGAGAGACCTTCCCTGAACAGAAATGGAGTCTCAGATAATAATAATATCTGTTTGATTTGAATTGAAAGTTAGTTTTTTTGACACATAGTTGCTGTAGTTACTAAAGGTTTAACCTCCTTCTATGCTTTCATTTCTGACTGATGAAGCTATTTGGATGGATGATGAAACATTTCAGAATTAAAAAACTTGAATTCATTTGTTTTAAGATATTCTTCAACTTAACATCAAATCCACTTTTTGATTGTGAAGCCACTTAATAATGAATCAATTGATTATTGTGCTAAACTGAATTTCAGACATTAAGATGAAAGTTTTTAAAACTTTTCTGTTGCTAAAATGAATTTAGGACACTGGAGGTATTTTTTATGGTGGTATGAGCTCACTAACTGCTTAGTTTTCATCAAATTATATAAATAAAATGGCAAATTTTAGCTTATCAAAGACATTCTATACATAAAAGCCCTGACACCAAAAAGTATTTCCTTTGTAGAATGCCAGACACATAATGATATAGATTTTTTTTTACTTTTGAGCACTAAACCCTGGCATTCACCTCTCCATGGTGTAAAAAGTGCTGTCAATAAGAAAGTAGGGGTCATGTTACAATTATTTTGCTCAGTTGATCAAAAATAGGATATTTAGATGCTTTCCATCTAAACAGAAGGCAAAACATTAAAGTACCAGCTGTGGCTTACTATTTCTTGACTTTTGGTGCACTGAAAAAAAATCTATCATGCCTAACAACTTTTGTTCAGAATCATATTTTATGGAATATAATATTCTGCACTGGTGTATATAGGCATTATTTTTATTTATTAAAATGTTTTAGCATGCATAAATTTTTTTCTTCTAAAAATGAACAGAAATAAAGTGATTACATTGGAAAAGCCATGAAATCATGTTGAAGATATAAGATCTGTACCTGTGAAAGAAAACACACCATGGTTTTAGTCAATGTGTTACATCATGTCAGATATACTAAAATATATACACACACACACACACACACACACACACACACATATATATACATATCGATCAGCCTCAACTTTAAACCTCTGACAGGTGAAGTGAATAACATCAAGGTGTGGATTTATCAGCAGATGTCAGAGAGTCTCCAAAACGGCAGGTCATGTGGGGTGTTCCCGGTTGCAGGTTAGTACCTACCAAAAGTGTCCAAGGAAGGACAACCGGCAACGGGGTCATGGGTGCCCGAGGCTCATTGCTACACATGGGGAGCGAAGGCTAGCCCGTCTGGTCTGATCCCACAGAACAGCTGCTGCAGCACAAACAGCAGAAGAAATGGCTGCTGCTATGATAGAAGGTGTCAGAACACACAGCATGGCGGCGTGCTGCGTATGGAGCTNAATGGCTGCTGCTATGATAGAAGGTGTCAGAACACACAGCATGGCGGCGTGCTGCGTATGGAGCTGCGTAGCCGCAGACCGCTCAGAGCACCATGCTGACCCCTGTTCACCACCCAAAGCACCTACAATGGACACATGAGCATCAGAACTGGACCATGGAGCGATGGAAGAAGGTGTCCTGGTCTGATGAATCAGGTTTTCTCTGACATCATGTGACAGCGTGGTTTACCTGGGGAAGAGATGCACCAAGTTTACTATGGGAAGTAGGCAAGCTGGCGGAGGCAGGGTGATGATCTGATGATGTTCTGCTGGGAAACCTTGGATTCATGTGATGTTACTTTGCCATGTAGCACCTAAACATGGCTGCAGACCAAGTCCAGCCTTCATGCAGCGGTATTCCCTGATGTCATGGCCTCTTTCAGCAGGATAACGTGTCCTGCTACACTGCTAACATTGTTCAGGAATGGTTTGATGAACATGACAAAGAGTTGAAGGTGTTGACTCTGCCTCCAAATTCCCCAGATCTTCCAGCATCTGTGGAATGTGCTGGAGAAACAAGTCTGATCCATGGAGACCCCCACCTCACAGCTTCCAGGACTTAAAGGATCTGCTGCTAAAGCGTCTTGGTGCAGATACAGGACACCTTCAGAGGTCTGAGGAGTCCATGTCTCCACACTCAGAGATGTTCTGGCGGCACGAGGGACCTACACGATATTAGGCAGCTGGTTTAATGTTGCAGCTGATTGGTGTATATACATAACTGTCAGCTGGCTGCTGCCACTGAACTGCACCTCAGTTTAGTCAGAGAAGGGGGAGGTGCAAAGGCTGAAGGGGATAACGTCTGTGACCATAATGACGGGAAGTGTGACGAAACAGTAATGTCTAAATTTTATAGAAGGTCAAGAGGTGACCGTCTCCATCATTAGCGTAGCTGTCAAAAAGCCCATCCAATTACTGCTCTCAAATGGCTGCATCTCAGTTTGTCAAGGTCTGTTAGCACTGATGCCACATGAGTCACCATGCAATGTGTCTGCATGAATGCACATGTGTGTGTGTGTGTGTGTGTGTGTGTGTGTGTGTNTCACCATGCAATGTGTCTGCATGAATGCACATGTGTGTGTGTGTGTGTGTGTGTGTGTGTGTGTGTAGGTGCTTGACAGTTTGTTTTACACCTACTAATGAATGAAATAATTAACTAGCGGAGGAAAAATTTGTATAAGAAATGACATCTTATAAAATCAGAATTACACGTCCTCCAGTAGAGAAGCAGAGTGTATAGGGTATCTGCAGGTTCAGGCATGTTAAACTGAAGACATTTTTAAGACTTTTTAATACCTCTTAGGATGGAATTTAAGACCGACTTCACATGGCAAAACGATGGCACCAGTTACTTTAGGTTTAGGGACATTATTTAGTTTTAAAGTATTGATTTACATTTTTTAGTTTATATGTTTGCCCAAATATGTTTACTGGCTCATAAGCATCTAAAAAAAAAAAAACAACTGAAAACAAAAAATATTAAAAGCTAATGGCTATGGCGACTGTAGGCAGAACACAGACAGCCTGCAGACATTTCACACAAAGATTCATGTAACGTTTGACTCAAGCATTACAAAGTAGTAACCCTCCTGTAACCTGAACATGGACTATTTCTACTCTCATCACACTCACAGCAACAATCTGAGCTCTGTGCTTTATATAATATCTATAATCAACATTTTAACATGAAGATAAATAAATAGTATTTTTGGTTTTGTGAGGAGCTTTGCCATCAAGGTTGGTAGGGGTGAGAGTTATAGGTATATATAGATATATATATATATAGATAGATAGATAGATATATAGATATCTGTATATCTACATAGATATATCTATATATGTCACACTAGGGCTGGCGATAAATCGATTTAATTGATTAATTCGAGTTTACGTTTTGGCACGATGTGTAAAATGTCTGAATCGCAAAATCAAGATTTTTAAAAAAAACGACTAATATCTAACTATTTTTAACAGGGAAATGCAGCAGCAGGTCGTTCTCCGTCAATCAAGCCCATTTTGTGTGCGTTAAACCTAGAAGCCTCATTTATGTTGTATGAAAACTCAGTCAGGTCAACTGGATTCAAGTTTTTTAAATTTTGAAACACTTCACTATCCATCCAAATGACTTCATCAGTTAGAAAATTCTTTCAAATCAAATTTTCTGACTGACGAAGCCATTTGGATGAATGGTGAAACGTTTCAGAATTCAAAGGAACTTGAATCCAGTTGACCTGGCTGAGTTTTCATACAACTTATCTACTACCACCTCATCACCTGGATGACTGAGAATCTTCATCTAAGCCTTGTTTATATTTTCCATGAGTCTGCGAGGGTCCACTAGGCTCCGTCTCCAGCAGACACGGTTACCAACCTTATCAATCAACCACGTTCATTGATGCTATGCGCACAAAGCTTTCAGCAGGTCAGACGTGCTGCCAGGATGCCAACAAACACTTCCACTGAAGATGAGCTCGTTCCCAAAAAAATGTAACGTCACTTCATCACTTCATCATTTGGGAGTAGTTTGGTTTTTCTGCATGGCGTGGAGCAAACCAGGGTGGTCTGTAAAGTTTGTAGGAGCTGCAGCTACTAAAAGTAGAAGCACTTAAAACATATTTCAGCAGCTGTGACAGAAACACACAGCTGAGTGGCAGCAATGCAGCGCTGCAAAATGCAGATCTGCAGTCAAAGCGCAGCGAAAAAGCAAATGATATTACAGCATCAGTTGCCTGCTTTGCCATTTGGTCATCTATCCTTGCAGTGATTATCAGTAGCTGCAGTTAAACATTACCCTCTGTAATTCATTAGATAATGATGCTACAAATAAATTACGCTGATGCTCATGGTGACAGTAGGCTAAGGCTATTAACGGATGATTATAATGATATAATAAAATTAATCCTCAATGTGGAATTAAATGGTTGACTCGTACATTCAGGTATATTGTTGATTCTGTGGTTAGCACTGCTGCCTTACAGCAAGAAGGTCCTGAGTTCAAATCCAGCTAGAGTTATTCCTTTGTGGAGTTTGGGGGTTCTCCCCATGACTGCGTAGTTTCCTACAATCCAAAGACATGCAAGTTAGGATAGATACTACATAGATAGAATATTTTCCACCTGAAAGTAATGAACTGAACTGCAATTACTTTTGGGTTAAAAATGTGTTATTATATATGGAAGATTATTATAGAAAGAAGATTATAATACACATTTGTGAAATATACAATACATATTTTCATTTGTATTTCATTTCCATACACGCATTAAATGTGTTGTAATTAAGTGAAAAACATATGGTACAGTGCAAACTCTATTTATTTTGTTTGAATGATTGAAGTAATTGTTTTTCATTGTGACACAAATTTTTTATGCCACATTAAAATCAAATCACAGTATAGTGAAAAAGAAAAGCTCAGGAGTTTTTAATTTCACTGTTATCCAACACGGAGACATAGATGAGCCTAAATTAAATGCAAAGCGCCCTGTCATTTCTTTTTCCTGAAGCTGCTGCATCATCAGTGCCACAATGAAAAAGACATCACTATCCAATCATAGCATGGGGGCGGAGCTTAAGGTGTAGCTTGTTCTGAACACACATTAGCAATGATTTTATATTATTCCAGGTGGAGTGGTTGTAGAGAGAATAGGGGACATGTAACTTATCACAGACGAACTTCTTCAACAAACCAAACAGCAGGAACAAGTTAGCCTCACGCTAACAGTTTGAAGATGCAGCTAGAATATGAAGGGCTATCAGTCTGATCGACCGGGCCGGTCTCTGTATAGGAGACCGGCCCAGTGTCTGTATGTATATTACCTCCATAATCAGGTACAGTACTTGGAAATGTGGATTACAGAACCAGAAACNCTGTATGTATATTACCTCCATAATCAGGTACAGTACTTGGAAATGTGGATTACAGAACCAGAAACTGCAAACTTCTACCGTGTCAAATCATCTCTAACTGTGATCTTCCACTTGTTGCAACGGAGCCACAATCTCATTCTTTATTCTCTCCTGACCCGACATGATCGCTAGCTAATCACCTGCTAATGCCTTAAGCTCCACCCCCATGCTGTGATTGGACAGTGATTTGGCATGAATAACACGTGGTTTCAGAAAAAGAAATCTATCACCTTCAGTCATCCAGAAAAAGAAATGAGAGTGCTTTGAATTCAATTTTGACACGTTTATGCTGCCCCCTGCTGGACAACTGTGAAATGAAAAACCCCTGATCTTTTGTTTTCACCATACTGTGATTTGATTTTAATGTGGCAAGAAAAAATCATGTCACACTGAAAAACAATTAATTCAATCATTCAAACAAAATAAATAAACAGTTTGCATTATACCATATGATTTTCATTTAATCATGACACATTTAACATGTGTATGGAAATGAAATACAAATGAAAACATGTATTGTATTTCACAAGTGTGTATTATTTCACGATGTTTTTTTTTTATTTTTTTATTTTAATTGTGTCCCTTATAATCTTCCATAATTATAACCATTCTCTAAGACACAATACTACCAGACACCAAAATAATAATATTGCTGACTTACTTTTGACCTCCAAAAATGATTTATAATGTGGATAGGGATGTAGCTCAGATTTAACAAATATTTACAATTTATAGTTTAACTGGGGCTAATGTTCTGAAAGTTACTTATGTAACGTGATGTCCTCATCTGGTCTGGTTGTGATGATGTAGGTTATGCGTTTCGATATAAACACAACTTGCACAATATGGAGGGGNGGGTTACAATGTTCTGCAGAAATATTATTTATAAATTGGTTTGCCTTAATCCCTCCAAAAATTGATTTTGAATAATTTGATTTTAAAATTAACCATATTAAGTAACAAGTGATAGAATTTTCATAACACATGAATACACAGTTAATAATGTATTGCCCACGTCCCCCCCACCGTGTGTTTAAGAATGCTATATTCCAAGGCGCGCTCGGAGATTTGGCGCTACAGTATCTCCGGTAGACTGTCCGCTCCAAGTACCGATAGACACACGGTTCAGCGCTTTGTTCTCGGTTTTCCCTGGTTTTTAAACGTGTAGCCATTTGATATTCATGGACAATCATGTCTAACGAGGAAATTAAAGTTTCCGATGAACTTTTCAAAGATGTCAAGTTCTACGTGGTTGGGGACATTGACCAAAAGGTGAGGCTAGCTAGCTTGGCACAATCCTGACCTGCTAACACAATTGAAAGTAATGAAGTTCCTGCTTAGGAAGCTAAGTAGCTAGCTAACTGACAGACAAACCGTGGATAACATCAATGAGCTTGTGAGCTATGTGGTGCTGGGAAATTGCTCTTATATGTGTGTTTTCTTGTGTTTATTATGATACTCGCTTATTTGCTGTGTGTACGTGTTGTGGAAGCTACGTAGCGTTGTACTTTCTGCATGTAGCGTGTTAGCATTAGCTAGGAGTTTCGTAGTTGTACAGATGGCTAACTGCTAGCGTGGTTGACCCGTGAAGGGACTCGATAAGCTAGCTAGATTTTTCTCAGCAGTTAGCACTCCAAAAGCTCATCTACAGTTACTGTATGGCGCTGTGCTGTAATACATTACCGGGTATTACGCTGACTGTTCACATTATGCTATATTGACTCAATCTGTGTCATCTTGTTTAATTGCACGCTTGTCACTGGGCATATTAGGTCGCTATATTGTTCTTTGGTAGCAGAGAACTGTACGGCAGCATGGTCCTTCCTGCCAAATAGTGATTTCCAGTCGCACCTCTCTGTCAGCTTGCTCGTATTTTTGTTGTCAGAGTGTAATAATCAACAGAGGCTTTATCGGAACTGCTGTGCCCAACATTCAATATCTGTCAATGAATGTGTGTGTGTGTGTGTGTGCCTGTGTTACTTATTTAGGCTGTAAACTTCTGTGGTCAAAAGAGCAGTCTGCATCAGTATACAACATGAAAATTAAAGTACACATACTAGGGTAGTAAAACAAACATTTTGTTTTAGTGTTGTACTTGTTATTGCTGTATGCAGAACTGTTATACTGATGTATATATATGTATTATTGTGCTTAAATGCTGAAACAGCTGTGTTCCCAAGACATAATAGTAAATGTATGGCACACTTAAAACTATATTAACCTTTCGTTAGCATTATATTTGGAACTTAAACGTTTGATTTGCCAGTCAATTTCAGGGAAAGATCCAGTGTTAGTTTATCCACATTGTGTATATTTAGCCAGCCTTTTTGTTTTATTAAGTGCAGATGTCTTGGCCTTACTGACTACTGTGCTCACATTGAGAAAATGTACAACTAGAATGTGAATGTAAACAAAAATAGGCTAAATAAGTATTGCAGTGTGTAACATTCACAGAGTTTTGCTTGAAGTTTTGCTTGACCTGCTTGAAGGGGCAGCACCTCTTCAAGCAGTTCACAAGTCCATCGTGTTGCTATGAAAGTTTACTTTGCATTACATTACACAGAACTTATGTTATTCAGTTATTAATTAGACTATTTAAAAGATCGATTTTTTTTAAATTTTATGAATCAATATTAGAATTGTTTAAATTTGAAATGCAACTAATCAAAAAAATTCGTGTTTTGATTTTTCTTTTTTTTTTTCACTCATTTAGCTTCCTAAATGTATTGATTTCTATAGTGGCTATATAGGCATTAACCTTAGCCACATAGTTTGCTCTTACTCAGTATTAAGTATAAAGTGGAGACACTGTTTTCTCATAATATTTGTGATAAGACAGGGATGCTTCGACCGGCACTAATGCTGAATTTCAAACCAGCTGAGCACCAAATAAGAGAAACGACAACATCGGTTAGCCTCCAACAACCAAGGATGGAAGTGAAGGAAAGCGTGTTACCGCCAGCCCTGCCCACTTTTGCTCTCCTCCGCCGTTAAAGAAAAAGAAAAGAAAAGAGCAGCAAGCGACAGTCATAGCTGAAAGAGGTTTCACCGAGAAAAAGTTTTAACAGATAATTTTGTCTAACTTACTTTAGTATGTATGTAGCTATCACAATATCATGTTTTTCATGAGCAAGCACTTTTCATGTTTACATTAAAAACCATTGTCATCGAGGGACTTGATATATTGCCCAGACTTGCTCTTCATGTTATATGGAATTTTAGAAAGACTGTTTGCTCTTTAAAGTTCACGCTCTGAAAGAAATTGGGTCATTTAGTTTGTCTGACTGGAGCTGAATTCATTTGATTCCTGTATTTCAGGTGGTGGAGCTGCTGAAAGCTGGAAAAGGCAAGGAGGTTTCCTATAATGCTCTGGCTACTCACATCATTGCAGAAGACGGTGACAACCCTGAGGTGGGCGAGTCAAGAGAGGTTTTTGACCTGCCTGTTGTCAAGGTTAGAATTTTACTTGTGGTTGGGCTTGTTTTCTGTTGGTAGGACTGGGCAATAAATTGATTAATTTGATTTTATGTTTTGGTTTATCAATCAATCAAACTTTATTTATATAGCACCTTTCATACAAGTAAATGCAACTCAAAGTGCTTCGCAGGTGGTTGACAAACACACAAAATATTGTTAACAGTTGATTAAAATATACATAAATTTAATAAGATCAAACAAGTTAAATAAAATTGAAGTAGAAAATCATAAAACACTACATGAAAGCCAAGCTGAAGAGATGGGTTTTACGTCTGCGTTTAAAAGTATCAGTGTTTTCAGCTCCTCTCAGATCCTCAGCATAACGGCTAAAAGCTGCATCACCAAATGTTTTATTTCTGCTCTTTGGGATGTTAAAGATTAAATGCAAGAGAATCTGAGAGTTCTTAGAGGTTCATGAATTGAAAGCATTTCTGATAGATAGCTTGGTGCACGACCATGCAGTGCCTTAAAAACTAATAAAAGAATCTTAAAATCATTACGAAAACTGACAGGAAGTCAGTGTAAAGACTTTAAAATAGGAGTAACGTGTGCTCTCCTTCTGGTCCTCATCAGCACTCATGCAGCAGAATTCTCAGTTAATTGCCGGTGATTTACAGTATTTTTGGGCAGACCAGACAGGAGAGCATTACAGTAGTCAAGCCTACTAGTTATAAAAGCTGCACAAGTCTCTCTGTGTTGCTCAGAGAGAGTGAAACGACTCTTAACCTTTGAAATATTTTTAAGATGATTAAAATGTATTGCTTTGTTGTAGATTTTTAATTTTCAGTAAAAATATCTTTGTGCACTGTTCTAATTGTGTTTTGTGCCATCTGCGCTCAGCAATTCTACAGTTTCTCCTTTGGATAATATTTTCATTATTCTTCCATGATAGAAAGTTCTTGGCAATTAATTTGTTTATTTTAACCAGGGCAACAGCATCAAGGGCAATTTTCATTCTTTTATTAAAACAGCAGCTCAGATGTGCTAGCAAGGTGCCAACAAACATTTCCACTGAAGATGAGCTCGTTCACAGCTTGGAGCAAACCAGCGCGTCTGTCAAGTTTGTAGGAGCTGCAGCTACTAAAGCAGCAGCAGCTGTGACAGAAACGCAACTGAGTGGCAACAATGCAGCGCCTGCGAGATGCAGACCTGCAGCTGCAAAGCTCCAGCGAAAAAGTAACTGAGGTTATTGCATCATTTTTCAGTGTCATGGCATCTGATCAGAGGGTCTTCATATGGTGGAATACTGTAACATGTCAGAGTGTCAAGCCAGAGGCAGCAGACAGGCTGGTGTTCCTCACAGGAACATGGACATCACTGTAAAAAGCTTTATTTTAAAGCATTTTGTTTAGAAAGACCCACAATTTTATTTCAAAGCATCATTATTTGTTTTTATTGTTTTAATGAAGAAAATACTTACTTGAATTATGGCTTGATCTTTTTTTGTTAGTTTCG
Source organism: Lucifuga dentata (assembly GCA_014773175.1). Lineage (NCBI taxonomy): Eukaryota > Metazoa > Chordata > Actinopteri > Ophidiiformes > Bythitidae > Lucifuga > Lucifuga dentata. The sequence continues at coordinate 31,986 of VXCM01003033.1, read as the reverse complement.
AGAAAAACAAGAACAATCAAGACTGAAATTGAGAATCGTCCGTGAGTGTGAGGAAAAATTGCGATTTTATTTTTAGGACGCCCTGCCTCTTGGATGTTAATAAGTTCTGTTCTTGGTGACCAGAAAGCCTCTTAAACTGCCGCTAATTCCTGATTGATGACAGCAGCAGATCTTCAGTCCAGCTTTTTCTGTCACTACCTTTTGAAGCAAACAAAATGTTTTTGTTCAGCCATTAAAGGACAATACCAGTGATTTTGCATGTTTGAACACAATAAATACAACCTGCATGCATGCTACATTACTGCCAAGCATTTTTTCAAAACATGCTACTGGAGTGTAAATATTAGATTTGTTTTTCTTATCTTCCAGAATGTCACTGTTTCAGTTCATTTCAATATGATATACAGTATAAATAAACTTATAGAGATATGAAATGTGTTTGAGATAAATAATCCATCACAACAAACAAAATGTAGTTCTTATATTTGTCAAAATTACTTTATTTACACACGTCTGTTAAAGGTTTTGTTGAAGTTTCTTAATTTAACTGATCCAACACAGAGCTACACGGAAGAAAATGTGTCTCTGCCAGGGAAAGTAGTCCCAGGAGAAGAAGCCTTTGCTGAGAAATTAAAAACAACTGTGATCTATAAATTTGGACATAGCAGGTGAAACATTAAATTTTAAGGTGTGTATTACCTAAACATTTGATTTTGAAAGATTAGGAATTTGAAAAAAAGAACAGGAAAACTAAAATACAGTTTTATGTTTTGGAAATTAGTTGAAAGTAACATAACATGTATGTGGGTTGTATTTCTTGGGCTTAAAAATTCAAAATCACTGGTACACTCCTTTAATATTAAGACATTTGTGACAAAATAGAGCAAACTAGTTTTTTTGTTTGGTCACATGCAGCCATATAAGCATAACAGTGAAGTACTTTTTTCTGGTAGGTTCCCAGAAGTATAACAATATAATAAAATTAAAGCAAAAATAAGGATAAGGCGACGAGCAAAATTAAATGAAAGTAGTAGTAGCATGTAGCACCATGTAGTGTGTTTAACAGTGTCCCCTTTATTTTTCCAGCCATCCTGGGTGATCCTGTCAGTCCGGTGTGGAGACCTGTTACCGTATCCTTTCACCATGAAGTCCAGATGACTTCCAACTGAAATGTTAACATTAGAAATCAAAGCACACAATTTATTATGTCTCTGCCAAGCACTAATATTTTAGTAATCCAGGTTTGTTCCTCAGTTCTTCAGTGACCTTGCAGACTGTAGAAATTGCTTATCAATAAGGTCACATACCCACATATGACTTTCAAAATTGTTAGATCTCTGTGCCGTTCAAAATACATGACTTTCTGTCCTGTAATCTGCCACTTTTAAGTGGTTTTGGTTTGCAAACTACATAACTGATCAACAACGGGGTGACAAATTAGAAGATGTTTGATCAGGAGGAATCCCAGACGCTCTCAGTATTTTACATGCATGATATACTGCACTTGCATAATGCGAGGAAGACGTATACATGGACAGATTTAATAGGGTTCAGCACTCTGAATATACATAAGATGTTGCTTAATATGTAGTATGAGGATGAGATTCTGCTGGGACAGGAAATGCATGTGGAAGTGTTTTACTCTGATTATAACATTTACATGCCCAGATAAATTGATTTACAGTCACATACTTCAGATGTTTTATTCAGAGTAAGATTTATGCCGATTTCAGTCTAATTACGTGACGTTTTTAAAAAATGATTTGTTGCCTTAATGTGAGTATAATTGAAGTTTTAACATGCATCTAAATGTGCTGTCTATCTGGTTTCCAAACTGCATTTAGTCAAAAACACATAGGAAGTAAAATGATGTAAGATTTCCTTCTTCCAAACAATGATGTCCACATGAAGCTAGTGCTGAGTTGTTGGTGCACTGATGTGCAGTGAAAAAATAAGGAAGGAAGGAAGGAAAAGAAAAGAAAAGAATATGGAGTCATGCTTGCTGATGTTTTGTTGCAGGTGTTACAGCTTCTCCTTGTTTCTTCTCGGTCCTTGTGCTCTCATTCCATTCAAATCATTTCAGTTCAATTCAATTCAGTACAACTTTATTCATACCTCTAGGGGCAATTGTTTAGAGCAGCTCATCATAACATAAAAGAAAATCAAACAACATGAAAAAGAAACATCTGTCACCCAAAAGCTAAATGTGGAGCAAGAACATGATGAATAAATACACATCAAAACAAATGAGTAAATATGAAGAAAAACACGACATCTGAAAGCTAAATATAGACTGAAACAATACATAAGAACAATAAGTAACAGATACAAAGAAATACCACTACGAGGTATTTAATAATCTAACTGCAGAGGGGATAAAGGACTTTGAGTAACGCTTGGTTTTACACACAGGTAAACCGTACCGACGTCCTGACGGCAGCAGAGAAAATTTATCTGCAACATGTCCAGCTGAAGTTAAAATGCTCATTATTTTCTCTATAATTTGTTAATTACAAAAAGAAATCAGATCTCTTTGTTTTACTCCAGTTATTCTTGAACAGATCTTAACAGTACTGTTCAAACTCTTCCTGTCTTTTAATGTCAAGCTGGGAAACCAGCAGATAAATATCCAAAAGCTGTCTGTGTGTGCAAAATCATGCAGTTTGAACTTGGCACAAGTTGTTATGCAAGTTGTTAAGTAACTTTTGGGTAAAATAGAAAAGTATATATTGGATAATATGAACACTGTTACATTTCATTGTTTTTTTTATTTTTTTATTTTTCCATAATCGGTAACACTGCAGAGTTACTGGATTCTCCCCAGAATCTGGACAGATATTCTTTGGCGTGACAGCATGTCTGCCGAGGGTAAGTGCATGAACAGTGCATGTTCAGGTTCCAGGAGTTCTACAAGATATGAAAATTCTGGAATATCAAGGAATTTGTAAAAGTTTTACACAGCAAGGTCAGGAAGCTTGATAAATGATATAAACTGGTTAGCTTCAGAAATACAGCGTACATCCATCCATACATACATTGCTGTGAAAAAGTATTTGCCCCTCTTCTGATTTCATCTATTTTTCTATGTATCTCATATTGAGTTATTTCAGATCTTCAAACAAAACTTAACAAAACACAAAGGCAACCTGAACAAACATAAAATGCAGTTTTTAAATGGTAATTTTATTTATTGAAGTAAAAAAGTTACCTGACACCGATATCATCATGTGAAAAAGTAATAACCCCCAAAACTCAATAACTGTTGTTCCACATTTAGCAGCAACAGTAATTCCAGATCATCTCTGACATTGCTGTGTGGAGTTCACTTCCTCTTCTTTAGTAAACTGCTTTAATTCAGACACATTGGAGGTTTTCCAGCATGAACGGCCTGTTTAAGGTCCTGCAGCATCNGCTTTAATTCAGACACATTGGAGGTTTTCCAGCATGAACGGCCTGTTTAAGGTCCTGCAGCATCTCATTGGGGTTCAGGTCAGGACTTGGACTAGTTCCTTCTGATCCATTCAGAGGTGAACTTGCTCTGATGCTTTGGATCATCATCTTGCTGCAAATCACAGACTGATGACCTGACGTTCTCCTTCAGGATTCTCTGCTAGAGAGCAGAATTCATGTTTCCTCAATTATGGCGAGTCATCCAGGCGCTGAAGCAGCAAAGCAACCCCCCACCATCACGCTACCACCTCCAGTAACCCTACACCATCACGCTACCACCTCCATGCAACCCCACACCATCATGCTACCACCTCCATGTAACCTCCCAGCATCACGCTACCACCTCCATGCAACCTCCCAGCATCACGCTACCACTTCCATGTAACCCCACACCATCACCCTACCACCTCCATGCAACCTCCCAGCATCACGCTACCACTTCCATGCTGAGCGTAAGTATGGTGTTGTTGCTGTGGAGCACTGTGATTGGTTGATGCCAGATGTAACAGGATCCCTGTCTTCCACACAGTTCTACTTTCCACACTCATCTGTTCATAGAACATTTTCCAAAAGTTCAGAGGTCATCAAGGTGTGTTTTAGCTATATTCAGATGAGCCTTCATGTTCTTCTAGGTTAGCAGACTCTCATGGAGGCCATTTTTGGCCCATGTCTTTCTAATAGTAGAGTCATGACCTTTGACCTTTATTGAGGTGAGAGAGGCCTGCAGGTCCTTTGATGTTTCCTTGGCTCTTTGTGACTTCCTGGATGAGTCGTCGCTGCTCTTGGAGGAGTTTTGAAGGTCACCTCTCCTGTGAAGGTTCACACTGAGCCAAGTTCTCTCCATCTGAAGATAACGGCTCTCTGTGGATCTTTGGAGTCCCAAAGCCTCAGAAATGGCTTTGGAACCTTCCAGACTGATATATTTAATTACCTTCCTCATCTCTTCTGGAGTTTTCTTTGATGGAGGCGTCGTTGCTGCTGGCTGAGATCTTTTAGCTGCTTCACTTTGCTGAAAAAGTTCTATTTACCATATATACTCGACTATAAGTCGAGTTTTTTTTAACCAAATTTCACAACGCAAATCAGGGGGTCAGCTTATAGTCGAGTAATTCAAATCAGATCGAAATTTCCAGGCATGGAAATACTACCAATTACCACTATCCATGGAAAATAGTTTACATCATACCTTAGAATGAGATATTTCCTGACTAAACATCTTATTAAGCACATTTTGCAGAGGCCAGTAAGGCTAACGTAATCAGCTGCTGAAATAAATATCATGTTTACCGGAGCCATTTCTTGGTTAATTATCAAATGTTTAAAATATTTAATTTGGGAAAAGTAAAATCAAATAAATTATTATGTTTTAATATACTGACTGATCAGAGGCTCCATGAAGTGCCGGCTATGATCCGCTATGATACGTACCAGCTCCGTCACGGAGGATCTATAGACGCTCAGCTGGAGGAACGGGGCAGCGGTATAGTTATTTACCTCACCTCACCTCATGTTTTGTTGTTTTGATTTTGAAAATAAATAATCCACGAAAAGAACAAGAGCACGATGTTCTCATTCCGGTGTGCGTCAGGAAGAGAAGCCCCGTTAAAGTGGTGAAGTTTTAAAATAGCCACGACCTGTACATGGATTATTTTCAGAAAATCAGAGGAATACTATGACAATACCCAGAATAAAAAGGTAGGCTAATTTGCTAAACAAATAAATTGATGGAGCAACTTTGGGTGGTCAGCTTATATGTGGGTTTTTGTAAAAAGCTAAATTTGCAGGTCAAAATCGAGGGGTCTGCTTATAGTCAAGTTCGACTTATAGTTGAGTATATACGATAAGTGATGTTTAGATTGAACACGGCTGCAGGAATCCAGCCTGGGTGTGTTTAGTCCAACAGAACCCAGGTATCAATGAAGTTTGGTAGGTTTTTTTTTGTAGATTAGAGGATTTAGTAACTAGGGGGGTGAATACATTTTCACGCAGGTCTAGTTGGTATTACATAACTTTTTTTTNTAGTAACTAGGGGGGTGAATACATTTTCACGCAGGTCTAGTTGGTATTACATAACTTTTTTTTTTGTTTTTAGCTACAATTAATAAAATTATCATTTAAAAACTGTTTTATGTTTGCTCAGGTTTCCTTCGTTTTATGTTAGATTTTGTTTGAAGATTTGAAACAGTTTAGTATGAGATATACACAAAAAGAGAAGAAATTAGGAGGGGGCAAATATTTTTTCACAGCACTGTACTATGTATACAAATGGAAAGCAGAATAACAGTGTGTGTGTTCCGAAGTGTTTCATTTGTTTCCACGTTTCCCTCGCGCATCTTTTCCTGCGACTTAGTCACGCCCACTTAAGACACTAGGAAAAGACGCAAGGAGCTGAGGAATGACGGTTTTAGAGAAATGAAACATTGTCGCTCGTCAAACATCTGAAGCGACGCCGGTTACTGATGATGTCAGGCTGATCAGCTGGAGCCGCTGTGTTTTAGTTTCTACAAGATAATAAAATAATAAAATACTGATTATTATTAGTGTAACAATGAACATGAACAGTTTGACAAACGTGAAGAACAATCTGACTTTATAACCTACAGATCATCACATTTCTAAGTGTGTTTCACTGCTCAGCTTTAGTGAACTTTAACTAACAAGACGTTTTATTAAACATGTCAGAGGATTTTGTTGCTGCTTGTTGTTTCATGTTTTTTCTATCATTCAGACTGAACACATCCAGACATACCCAGATGATCAGATTCATTTTACATCTGAGTTGTTGCTGTTGTTTGTCTATTCTGTTATTTGTTTGTTTGATCAAATTCATGTTCTTATGTTGTCGGTGCATCAGATCAGCTGTAGCAGATCTGTCCAATCATGTCTCGCATTTCTTCACTCATGTCTCTCTGATGAAACCTTCTTCTATCCTCAGAGAAGAAATAAAACATTTGGAATATCCTCAAAGATGGCAGACCAGATCAATTTCTGTCTCACACAAGAACTGAGGAGTGAGGAACGATCAAATAATAGAATGCAAATTTTAGAATGCACCTATAGACTTAAAGACCACAAGGTTGAGTTTTAGCTTATGAGAGCTTCCTACTTAATTATGCAGTCAGGAAAAGTAAAATATTTACATTCAAATTAAGAGGGTGTCTTTTACTTTGTTTTGTCTCTAATGAATTTGAAGGATATGATTGACCCCCATCCTAAGCCTAGTTTTCTCTCTCTCTCTCTCTCTCTCTCTCTCTCTCTCTCTCTCTGGGTGCGTTCTGGGGCCCTGAATCACTCCGACAGGAAGTCTGTTACCTGACAGATGCGCCCCTTTTACTGGAAGTCTGTTTCTGATTGGACAAATCTGCTACAGCTGATCTGATACACCGACACACATATTAATATGACCTCATCATGAGTTTCATCAAACGTGAACAGAAAAATAACAGCAACATCTCAGGTGTNTATGACCTCATCATGAGTTTCATCAAACGTGAACAGAAAAATAACAGCAACATCTCAGGTGTAAAATGACTCTATTGATGTTTGATTTAGTCTGATTGATCGTCTGATTAAAACAACTGGATGTGTGTTCAGTGCAGCTCTGAATGATAAAAAATTATAAAACATAAAAAAGCAGCAACAAAATCCTCTGACATGTTTAATAAAACGTCCCGTTAGTTAAAGTTCACTAATGCTGATAAACTTTATATTTTAACTCTGAGCAGTGAAACACACTTAGAAATGTGATAATCTGTAGATTAGAAAGTCAGATTGTTCTGCATGTTTGTCAAACTGTTCATGTTCATTGTTACTGTAATAATCAATATTTCATTATTTTATTATCTTGTAGAAACTCAAATACAGCAGCTCCAAGCTGATCAGCTGTGACATCATCAGTAAGTGATGTTGCTTCAGATGATGCTTGAGGAGGACGATGTTTCATTTCTCTTAAATCGTAATTCCTCAGCTTCTCTGTCCTCGCTGCTTTTCCTCACTTCTTTTCTTTGCGTCTTAATTTTTGGCGGGACTAAGACACGAGGAAAAGACGCAAGTGAGGGAAACATGCATATGAATAAGAGCGTTGGAACGCACCAACTCTGTGTGTGTGTGTGTGTGTGCGTGTGTGCGTGCGTGTGTGCACACGCAGCTCCCAGATGACCTCAACGCTCTGTGGGCTTATGTAACCTTTTATGGAGGAGAATGTCAGCTGAACCTGAATAAGAAAGTGACCCACTTAGTGGTGAAGGAACCAAAGGGGGTAAGTGGAAGTTTGAATGGTGCTTTTCCACAATGGTGCTGATGTGTACTGTGGTGATGGTCTGGTTCCTTTTCCGTAAACTCGCACCCAACACGTAAGCCAAGCTGAAGTGAGCTAAAACCCCAGTTTTTCAGCCCCGCTGGAAGCAGGGTCAAAATGAGCCACCGCTCTCACCAGGGCCACAATGAGTGGCGTTCAGTGATTGGCTCAAATGTGTGTCAGCATTACAAGCAACAGAGGTATAGAAGACAGAGCGCCATGTTTAAAACACCGGAGAAGTTTTAGCAGACAGACGCAGATAATCAGATTGTTACATAGGTAACCTGGTTCTATGTATGAAGGTCGGCACACCACCATATAGGTCAGCCTCTCCGAGGGTGAGCTGTTTAGGAGACAGTATCACAAATTAACCATCGTCCTACATGAACACAATCAGAGCCTACAAATACACCTGTGTGTCTGCTGGCCCATTGTCCTATTTTTGCCGACTGGGGCCACACCAGCCATGTGTGACCATGCTAGTTGGTGTGTTGACCTTCATTCATACAGTAGAACCAAGGTTACCTATGTAACCTAGGGTTGTATTTCATATTTGGTCAACACGCCACCATATGGGTCACTAATATAGCAAACAAAGTCAGGAAAGAGGTAAAATGAGGCCACAAAAAGCTCAAGACAAGCATCTTCCAGAGCAAAACATAATTTTCTTGATATTGATGGAACTTCTGGCTTGTAACAGTCTACATGTCTACAAAACAGTCAACAAAAAGAAGGGACTTATTGAGAACTGAAAAAGGCTGCCATGATCAGAATATCGGCACTCAAATGATAAAATTCAGCCACTGGGTGAGCACACCCTGAAGCCATACATGGCACGGTGGAGACCGACCGTCAAGCTTGCTCTGCAGAATAGCAGATGTTACAGATGATGCCACATTCAAGCGATAAAACCTTGCAAAGGTAGGTGAAGAGGCCCATCCGGCTCCGCATAGCATCCCCATAGCAGACAAAAATCTGGTCAGACTGTCTAATAGCACTTGTCTACATAGTTAACTCCCCAGGGACTGGACTGGGCAGACCAAGTGCAACTGAGCTGCCTCCGCAGAGTCATGGAAAGGATCCAGAACCAACGGCTTTGACACAAAAGATCGATGGAGTACTTTAGGTAGAAAGGTGGGGTTAGGAAGGAGAGAGAAATGACTGTGCCCTCATCTCCCAACCTCAAACATGATGGGTGCACGGATAGGGCATGCAACTCAGAAACCCGCTTTGCAGGGCCACAGCCGGGAGGAAGGCGGTCTTCAAAGAGACTGGATCCCAGCTCCTGATGCTACACCAGCAGTCAGTTGTTCCATCTCCCAGTATAAAGTCCCCTAGTAGACGTGGCTCTGGCTGCCTGCAGGGTTAATACAACTGCCAGGCTCAAGCTGTGGGGTGGCCTCCGTTCAGGGGCCAAACATGCAGTCTGTAAATTCCCGGATTCAGGTGCCAGAGCTGTCCCTGAGCCTGTGACAGCATGTCCGGCCTGATTGCCATGGAGTATCACAGAGGACAATGGGTAGTCTCTTGTGAGGCAAAGAGATCTACCAAAGTGAGACCAAATGGCTTCCACAATATCTGTGTGAAGTTGCCACTACCTGGCCTGGGACTCCCCCCCCCGGGACAGGAAAATAAGCTACGACATTTTCCTCCCCCGGCGCAAATGTATGGCCTTCAGGGTCATGCATCGAGCATGTGCTCAGAGAATAAGTTTGTGTACTCTTTTGTGCAGTGACCGAGAGTGCAGTCCCCCTTGGTGGTTGTTGTAGGAGAACTGTCTGTTTGAACCAACACATGCTTCCCCCGAATCATCAGAAGGAAGTAGATCATGGCTTAAAACACTGCCTCTAGCTTGGGCAGGTTGACATGAGCACCTATCTAAGAGGGACCCCACTGGGTGGTTTACCCACAGGGCACCCCAGCCTNGTTGACATGAGCACCTATCTAAGAGGGACCCCACTGGGTGGTTTACCCACAGGGCACCCCAGCCTGCCCCGATGCATCGGTAATTATGGTCACCCCCTGAGCACACTGGGCCCAATGGCACCTCTTCCTCGAGGCCTGGCGTTGTGCACCACCATATTACTGCTGTCAGGCAATGTGAGGACACTGGAATAGTCCGTAGGCCATCCTTGTGCCATGCAAACCAGTGTTGCAATGGACGCATATGGAGCAGTCCCAGTGGTACCACCTGGGCCTCTGCTGCCATGAGGCTTCAGCAGCCTCCAGCCTTGTTTCATTGTGATGTGCTTCCCAAACAGTAACATGCAATATGCTGTCCCTTAGCACAGACCCCCTTCCTGGAGTCAGGAAGGCTCTCATCAAACCTGAGTCCAGCACCAAACCAAACTACATTCTTAAACATTATGCATAGGCATTGTGACCATTTTTCAAAACAAACCCATATTTTAATTTCCAGTTATGTTGCCACATCTGCTAATCTTTCACAATCAAATGTTCAGGTGCTACATCCACCATAAAGTTCAACATTTCATCTGCTAACATGTACTCTAAGCACACTTCCTTGCCTTATTTGTATAGTCAGACGTATTTCATTTGCAGGACAACAAAAGCGTTCATGCTGACAGCATTTTCTTTGTTATAAATAAATAATTAATCATGGAACTGTGATCACTTTTCTTACTATAGTTGTACTGTCTAAAACTTGTGACATCCCAAATGACTGGGAAGTTATAATTTATAAATCTGTGTTTTTTTTTTTTCTTCTGTCCAGGCCAAATTTGATTATGCCCTAAAAAACGCAGGCATCAAGATTGTCACCCCAGACTGGATAACAGATTCAGTTAAAGGTAATCTAAGTGCTGAGCTATTGTGCTTTGTTGCAAACCTGCTTCATTTTCAGTTTTTTTTTTTTTTTAATTTTTTTAGTTTAATATTTAATTTGTGAAAACAAATGTTGAAAGACTTTTGTGATGTCGAGGTTGCTGTGCAAACACAGGGACCATTACAACGTCTTGTAGTAGATAGACTTTTAAAATCAATGACTAATTCACAAAACCAAGTCTGTATACATATGTGGAAGCTGTATTGTTGTTTTCTTAAAAATGTTGTTTGCTTGGTGTTCCAATGTATACATGTGCATAGTTTAGATAAACAATGTTTGAAAAACCAAAGCCAGACTTTGACCTTGAAAAACTGCATTTGGAAAAATCACTGACATCTAAATTAGGTTGAAAATCATTGATAATTTTTTATAATTATTGTACGCTTATTTTTCTGAAACTTAACTCTTTACTACTCACATTTGACAGAGAAGACCAGGAAGGACGAGTCATTCTATCACCCCCGCCTCACATATGTGGAGCCTAAGGAAGAGGAGGAGAGTGAAGGGGAGTCGTATGATCAGCATTCTCATTCAGATGGAAGCTACAGCCCACGGCGAATGTCCAGTGGTGGCTCATCTGGTGAAGAATCCAGTCCCCGCAGACGGCCAGGACCAAAAAAACTGAACTCTGTCTCCCCAGCGTCCCCTCGCAAACCGGAACGCCGGAGTGAGCGCATGTTCGATGACTCAGATGATGACTCCTCCACAGAGAAGGAGGGAACCAATCTCAACTGGACACCAGCTGAAGTCGTGTCACTGACTCCCGCTGCTGCAGGAACAGCCAGGCGGCGAGGCGTGCCAACGGGCAGCAAAGACCAGCTTTCATCTACGGCCAGCGGGTTAATCAACCTGTGTGCCACTGTGCCTCCAGTGCCTGGTGGTGGAGGACCCTCATCTACAGATGCTCGTTCTGCTGCCCCCCCCCATCAAACACAGCAGCACGGTCAGTATGTCTGTCAGGCAGCTGATGTTTCATGAACAGTCTTATCTCACCATTGATCTAACATTAAGTAGGAAAATCCGAGAAACGAATAATAAAATGTAGACATTACCTGTCACGTGGAAGTAATTTAGCTTGACAAAACACATTAATACAAAATAATGTTTCCTTATACATCAAGAATTATGATTAATCATCCTGATCACAATATATAACAAAATCACAATATATAACAAATGTTACTTACATGGATGTGGAGGAAATCCTGGAAGAAGATTTACTAATGCAAGAACATCTACAGTGCTGTGAAAAAGTTTCCGACCCCCCTCCTGGTTTCCTCTCTTTTTGTGTGTATCTCATACGAAACTGTTTCTGATCTTCAAACAAAATCTAACATAAAACAAAGGAAACCTGAGCAAACATAAAATACAGTTTTTAAATGATAATTTTACTTACTGAAGCAAAAAAAAAAAATAGTTCTATAATACCAGCTAGGCCNCCCCCCCCCCCCCCAGTTACTAACTCCTCTGATCTACTAGAATTCATTGATAACTGGGTTCTGTTGAAGTCGACACACCCAGGCTGGATTCCTGCAGACTTGTTCAATCTAAACATCACTTAAATAGAACTTTTTCAGCAATGTGAAGCAGCTAAAAGGTTTCAGCCAGCAGCAGTGATGCCTCCATCAAAGGAAACTCCAGCAGAGATGAGGAAGAAGCTGATTAAATATATCAAGCTGGAAGGTTCCAAAGCTGTTTCTGAGGCTTTGGAACTCCAAAGATCCACAGAGAGCCGTTATGTTCAGATGGAGAGAACTTGGCTCAGTGTGAACCTTCACAGGAGAGACGACCTTCAAAACTTCTCCAAGAGCAGCGACGACACATCCAGGAAGTCACAAAGAGCCAAGGAAACATCAAAGGACCTGCAGGCCTCTCTCACCTCAATAAAGGTCAAAGGTCATGGCTCTACTATTAGAAAGACACGGGCCAAAAATGGCCTCCATGAGAGAGCAGCGAGGTGAAAACCATGGCTAACCCAGAAGAACATGAAGGTTCGTCTCAATTAAGCCACAACACACCTTGATGACCTCTGACCTTTTGGGAGAATGCTCAAACAGATGAGTGGAAAGTGGAACTATGTGGAAGACAGGGGTCCTGTTACATCTGGCATCAACCAATCACAGCGCTCCACGTTCAACACCATACCTATGCTCAGTCAGCGTGATGGTGGGGGTTGCATGGAGGTGGTAGCGTGATGGTGGGGGGTTACATGGAGGTGGTAGCGTGATGGGAGGTTGCTTTGCTGCTTCAGGGCCTGGACGACTCGCCATAATTGAGGAAACATGAATCCTGCTCTCTAGCAGAGAATCCTGAAGGAGAACGTCAGGTCATCAGTCTGTGATTTGCAGCAAGACGATGATCCAAAGCATCAGAGCAAGTTTACCTCTGAATGGCTCAGAAGGAACAACACGAAGGTTTTGGAGTGTCCTAGTCCAAATCCTGACCTGAACCCCATTGATATGCTGCAGGACCTTAAACAGGCCGTTCATGCTGGAAAACCTCCAGTGTGTCTGATTTAAAGCAGTTTAGTAAAGAAGAGGAAGTGAACTCCACACAGCGATGTCAGAGATGATCTGAAATTATTGTTGCTGCTAAATGTGGAACAACAGTTATTGAGTTTAGGGGGTTATTATTTTTTCATATGATGATATCGGTGTCAGGTAACTTTTTTACTTCAATAAATAAAATTATCATTTAAAAACTATATTTTATGTTTATTCATGTTGCCTTTGTTTTATGTTAAGTTTTGTTTGAAAATCTGAAATAACTTAGTATGAGATACACAAAAAGAGAAGAAATCAGGAGGGTGTTGAATACTTTTTCACATCATTGTGTGTGCAGACCCCTGAACAAGCAATGCTCATTTTGTTGACAATCTGATGGTGTTCTTTGCGGAGGAATCTTGAAAATGTATTGTCTTGAGGTCCTGTGTTTTTATGACTTGGGGGTAATTCATAAAAAATCATGTTCACAATACAGCAGCATGCTAAATCAGTGGCATAATACCTGAAGCTCATTCAAAAAGCTTCTCTAACATGAATAACGCTTAGCTCAGATTGATCCAGGTAAAAACCAGTTAAATCAGCATATTAATGAGGTGCTACATGCTGAGGTCTGAATCAGAATGTTTCCTTTGCTGATTTAAAGTGTTCATTTTGCTTTACGAAGCAGATAAAGTGTGGCTCCTAAATATGTAGCAGCTTATTTCCATATGTATTTTCATTGGCTTTTATCTTATAACACACTAGTAGTGGATAGCTTCAGGACTCATGCTGTGTGGTACTTGTTTTTTTTTTTTTATGAATTATGCCTGTCATCTCGAAAGGCTTTGCTATCAAATCTTAGATTCATGGTGTCAATATTTTTATCCATATGCTTTTCAATCTTTTTTTACTATTTAAACAATGGGTGGAATTCATCAGAAATCACATTAACTAGACAGTGTCATGCTAAATCTACAGCGTGATAATTTATGCTCATTTATAAAGCTTCCCTTATGTTAATAAGTGCATCATTGTCCCATGACTGACATGTTGTTGTAAGGTGAGTCACAGGTAAAAGCAGTGGTGGATAAAGTAACCCAACACCGTACTTGAGTAACAGAGTAAAGATATCTCATAAAAAAAAATAATTTTGTTACAAGTAAAATTCACCTATAAAGTATGTCCGGTGAGAATTAGTGACACACAGATTATGATCTCTATCTCTAATTCGGTGGACACAGTGTGCAGGTCACCCTAGAACACCTTAACAGGTCGAGAATTAAGTTCTGGACTAGACAGAACCTTTGCGGTTAAGTGATCACCTAGGTTCCCTTATAGTCTTTGGAAAAATGCAAGACCCCCGTTGGTCTAGGTGGCTTAATGATGGAAATGATGATTGTAATATTTACCAAATTTGTCTAACCTTTAAGACTGGTCAGCCGCCGCCCATGGAATAATGTGAAGTTTACTCACCAGACGCTGAGATGAAGAAGGCAAAAGTCAAGGAAGATGTACTTAAAGAGTAAAAATTTATTAAAAAGTCACAAAAAGTTCCTATACAGGATTTGTAAAGTAATTAATCAAAATAAATTTCAAAAATGCAAGAGTTTATCCTTTACAGGATTTTTAATCAAAAGGCAAAAATCAAAAATGTTCAACAAATAAGTCAAAAAGCAAAGAGCTTCGTACAGTGGTATGAAAACCAAAGGAGTACATATCGCCCAGATCAGAGACCAAGCTCTCCCAACTGCCAAAATCTCACCCTTTTTATTCACAAACTCTGGCTTCCTCTGACCATATGTGGGCATACACGGAACCTTTCAACTACATTTAACAGGTTTGACCACAATCTGAATGAGCCATAGGTGCATTTTGACGGGTCAGCCAAAAATTTGCATATTGACAGGTTTAACCACAATTTAACACCTCACGTCTCTGGGGACTTTTAAACTCAGAGCTGAGCACATATCATTCTATGTCAGTGTCCTCAGTTCAACTCCTTGTCATGTGACTGGCTCATGACGTACTTCCTTATACACAATAACAATACCAATAACAGCATGACGTAGAATGATAACAAAGACATAATTCATGATGTAAATATATGATAATATATGTTGTATTATAAAAATAACAATGATAAAATGATTAATGATGATTAAAGCCATATGATGAAATGTAATACACTGTATTAGATCTAATGAAATAGCAGAAGCTGTGGTGATTAACATAATGGTATATTCCCTATACCTGGACCTTATGCATTCTACGGTTACATGCAACTACATATACATTATATNATGGTATATTCCCTATACCTGGACCTTATGCATTCTACGGTTACATGCAACTACATATACATTATATAATAAGATAAATGTGATAAGAAACCATCTGTTATTATCTTTTCCAGTGGGTTAGGATTCTCACTTTCCTCATTCTCCTCACATTCGCTTCAACCTACTAGGAAAAAATACTCAAGTAAAAGCAATTAGGGATCTCTTGTTAATTTAAGTATCAAAAGTATTTTGATAATAAAGATACTTTAGTATTGAAAGTAAAAGGCCTTGTTACCATTTGTTTTGTAACACATTGGAAAATTAAACATCTCCTGATCAGGTAGTCACACTGTATTAATGTAATTCAGCTAAATTTAGCTTCTTAACTACAGGAATTAATCTGTTAAACATATTTTACCAACACACAGATTTACACCAGATTACAACACACAGCAAGATACACACATAAACATCAACATAAAAGGCAAACATGTTCCCTTATGGCTACACAGACACGTTCTCATAGTAGTGGTAAACAAACATGCTCAGCATTACAGTTAATTAAATAACTAATTACATTTAAATTTCAAATTAACCTAACCGGCAATAATTAGCAACTTAAATGTGACCTATAACTTTGTCTCTAGATTGAGTACCATCATTGGCTATAGTGAAAATTATGTATGAATGAATTTATTGTCTGATTGATGCTGCGGGGAGGGAAATATGTCGATCTTCACATCTGTCAGTACACGATAACTTACACCACTAACATATGTAGACAGTGTCAGTCAGAAGTAAGTATATCAGGTCTGTTAGTAAGAAAATCAGAGGTTTTACTTTCTGTAGGTAATGTCTAGGTTGGATAGCCATTTGGATCTGTTGAGCCTTTATTGTAGCATATTTAACAATAACTGAAATTGTCATCATTTTAAATCAGTTTAAATGCTAAGTTAACAGCTAAACATGCATATTAACCTCCATAGTGCGTGTGCGTGCGTGCATGCGATAAGACGTGGAGTGCTGGGGTTGATGTTTGAGGAAGAGGAGCAGTACCATGAGAATGTGTATTTAAATAAACTGACTGATCAGCTGAGTGTTTATATCTATCAAAGTAACTGATCACTATCACATATGAGGCAAAAACAGTTTAAACATCATCAGATTTCATACTGATGAAACACGTCTGCATTTTAGTGTTTTATGAATTGCTTCATGTACATATACTTGTAAATAAGGAAATGCCATAACAAGGCCTCTTTGAAAGCAAATTTGTTGTTTACTTGGCAGGGACAAATACAACATTGCCACAGAACAAATGTGGAAAACGCAATGTATTATAAGACATCTAGCTTAAGCTAATTTGCATTCCTTGTCATGATAAAAGACTTTTATGAATGAGGGAACATGGTTGATGCTGTTTGCCATAATCGACTCAGTAAATCTGGTGCCGTGTTTTATGAATTCCACCCAGTATGATAATAATCAAAATCAATGTTTCTGTTGTATTAAATGTGAAATAAAGAATGGTGGATACCAAATATGTTTGTCAGTTACAGCTTGGTTCAGAGAAAATTTAGTTGTTTTTTTTTTTTTTTTTTTTAAAGTGGAAAGCTACCAATACTTTAGATTACATCTGTATATATTTAATTTTCAAACGAAGACGCATCTACACTGTATTCTGATGCATTGAGTATTATTTGCTCGTAGTAATTGTGTGCTGTTTGGTTGCCATCCAGTATCCTGTTGACTTCAGTGTTTGTCTGCTCTCTCTTTTGTCTGGGTTTGTAGGAGGTGTACTGGTGGCGGAGGGCGTTTCGGGCTGGAGCCCAGCTGCTAGAACCCTCCGCAACATCACCAACAACTCTGACATGCAGCCGGCTGGTCGGCCTGCCAACGTTACCCATGTAAGAAATGCCAACAGTATTTTTCATTTTAAGTAATGTTTCATGGTGGCGCTTTGGCTCATCTTGTTTTCCAGTAAAATTAAATAAAATGAAACCAGGAAAATTGGCTTAATTGCTTCCTTTTTAAAATACCAGGTTATTTTTCACTAATAACTCCTGCATATCAGCTATCATGGTTGTAATTCATATCTGTGGAAGTGCAGGGCCTGGTTTCTCGTGTCAATATGCTAATCACACTTGTTAAAGACAGACTTGTGATGACACAAAGATAAAAATGTAAATGTGAGAAAAAAGTCATGGATTTACAGAGCCTCCACAAATATTGTCGTGGGCTGTGAAAAAAACTCTTTATTGTTTATCCTCTTGATCTTCCAATTAAAATAATAACAAAAATATAATTTTTAATTAAAGTAAAATATTGGAAGGAAAAAGAAATTCTTATCTTTTTTTTTTTTTTTTNTTTTTTTTTTTTTTTTCCTCAACCGGCCTGATGGCATCTGATCACAGTTTTGGAGACTTTCTGACCCCAAAACCAAACTAATGTCTGTAATTCCCCAGCTGTGATGCTTTGTCCACTGGAACCATCATCATCATCATCATCATCATCATCATCGTCATCATCCTCCTCCTCCTCACTGTGTGTGGAGTCAATGTACACACACATTCTCCTGTGTGTGGAGTCAATGTACACACACATCCTCTTCAGAACCATTCAGAAAGATTTATTTCATAAATCAAAACCTTTTCATGATAAGAATTTATTTTTCCTTTCAGTTATTTTATTGTAATTGAAGGTTCTGTTTTTGTTCACATTTGGAATGAAAGCTAAAGAGGATAAACAATAAACATTTTTATTTCATAGCCCATTTTGCTTTTATTTATCAAGGCTGCCAATATTTGTGGAGAGCTCTGCATTTTCTAACTTTTTTTAACTTCATTTTTTTGTTTTCCAATTTCACAGATCATCCAGAATATGGCAGGGAACCAGATAAAGCCAGTGGACCAGCAGACGAATCAGGGCCATGTTCAGACTTCCACTAGTAACAATCCTCTTCTCTTCAACCAGGCAAAACTGTCCAATCAGCCCCTTACTGTGGAGCAACAGCAACTACAGCAGCAACAGTCACACCAGACTACACAGCCACAGCATCAACAGATACCACCACAGCAGCAGCAGCATCCCATGATGCACCTCCAGCAGCAGCAGCATCAGATGATGCAGCTACATCACCAACAGCAACAACAGCAACAGGCACAGGTTGCACAACAAGGGTTCTCACAGTTGCCCCAACAACAATTTCTGCAGCAACAGCAGCAAATGCATCAACAACAGTTGTTTTCACAACAGCAGCAGCAGCATGCGTTCTCCCAGCAGCAGCTACGTCCCCAGCAGCTCATACGTCCCGGCCTACAGCAGCTGCAACAGCAACAGGCGCTACAGCAACAGCTTCAGCAGTTCCAGCAGCAGCAACGTATGCAGATATTGCAGCAACAACAGCAAAACCAACAGCAGCATCAACAGTTACACCAACATCTGCAGCAGCAGCAACATTTCCTTCAGCATCAGCAGCATATACAGCAGATGCAGCAACAGCAACATCTGCAAAATCAGCAACAGCAGGTTTTGCAGCAACAGAACCAGCAGGCTATGAAGCAACAGCAGCAGCAGCAGCAGCAGCAGCAAACATCACTGCAGCCTCAGATCCAGCAGCCTCCTCAGATCTCCCAGCTGTTCGGCCATGAGCCAGGCCAAGAAAGTGAGTCAGAATGAAGAGCAGTTTGTTCCTTCAGAGCAGCATGGTGTGACATCACCACGTCCTGACAGGTTTCTTGGTGTGCTCTGTTTAATTTTTAGCTTTCTAATTTCTAAATTGTCATTAATATGTTCAGAGGACAGCACCAGTATTTTTGGCTTTGCTCCTTGTGCTGTACACCCCAGTTCATAGTTAAAGCTGTAAGAAAGTCCCACATGTGCCTTTCTCAAAGCGATTGACATTTGTCTCTGCTTTTCTTTTAGTCCCACAGGATGGCTACCTGCTGGGCTGTGTGTTTGCTATCGCTGACTACCCAGAACAGATGGCTGACAAACAGCTCCTCGCTACGTGGAAGAGGGTAAGACTTTCTGTCAGGGATCTGATGAGAAGCAGTAAAAAGAAAAGGTCATTATACATAGCATATATAGACAGGGTATCCATAGATTCGTTTATCCAAAAATAATGTCTTAATGGAGCCTTGACCTCCAGCACAGACTGGGTGCTGGAGGGGACAGATGTTAGTAGTGAGACAATCAGCCACCAAACACTCCAAAAAAAAAAAAAAAAAAANAAAAAAAAAAAAAAAAAAAAAACTCCAGCTTTTGTCTGGAGGAATCCCAATAGTACTGGAAGAGAAACAAGTTGACAAATAATAAGGACAGAAATTAGGACAATCAAAACACAGTTACTGGTGTTTTCACAGTCATTTGGCAGATGAAGTTGCCTCCTTTCTTATTCTTCAGTTTTCATCTCAAGATGATGACACTGGTCTTTGTTAGTTTTCGTGCTGGAAGCCCTCTTAGAATTGCTTGGATTATTCTTGTTTTCCACTAAAAGTATCTGGAGCTCAGAAACTGTACAAACTACAGCAACCAAACCAAGCACATAGCTTCAAAAACTTCACCACTGCTCAGGCAAAAGAAATTACCCTGATCAACCTGATGGTGGTTCTGTAATGATCACGTTTGCATTTTGGCTAATAAGTTTTGAACCACAGATCATAGAATCAGCATTTTTTTTGCTGGATACCTTGGGCCAGATTCATTTAAAAAAAAAATCATGCTAAATACACAGCATCACACTAAATAAGAGCTGTGATAACTGAAGTTCATTCATAAAGCTTCTCTTAACGTTAATCAGAGTGCCGCATCACATTAAGGTAATGTTGTCAGGTGTTTCACAGGTAAAAGCCAATAAAGATCAGCGTGTTAATGAGCTGCTTCATATTTATGAGTTATGATTCATACCGATTTATCTGATTTTAAAGAGAAACTGACACGTTAAACCAGCAAAAACACAAACTCTGCTTCAGAGCTTCTCATTTTAAAAGACTGATGCTAAGATAACAGGTAAACAAGCATATTAACCTCCGTAGTCTGTGTGTCTTCCTCAAGTAGGGGTCCTCTACCAGCCGCCCCCCCCAAAACCCTCAAACCAGGCCTGGGAGTTTGAGGGCTCTTCTATATCTCAGCTGTTCCTAGGACTGCACTCTTCTGGACAGAGAGTCCAGAGACTCAGGTGTTACTGGAATCTGCTGAAGCCACCCTCCCAGTTTGGGGTCACAGTCCCTAGTGCTCCTAGTACTACTGGGATCACTGTGGACTTCACCTTCCACATTCCATCCAGTTCTTCCTTCAGCCCTTGGTGTTTCTTTAGCTTCTCATGCTCTTTCTTCCTGATGCTGCATCACTGGGATTGCTGCATGGATCTCTGCTGCTCCTTGGTAGCCACCATGTCTGGTTGGTTAGCAGCACCTGCTTGTTGGTCTGAAACTTGAAGTCCCACAGGACCTTAGCTCGCCTTTCTCAATCACCTTTGTTGGTGTCTCCCATTTGGACTTAGGGACTTCCAGTCTGAATTAAGCACAGATGTTCCTGTGAGGGGTGCAGTGGTGGATGTATATGTGTGTGTGTGTGTGTGTGTGTGTGNGGGGGGGTGGCAGAGAGTTTCTCCAGCAATGTCTGCTGGTCGCTTGGAGGTGGCAGGGTGCTGAGGAGTCTCACAGCCTGTGGGGAAAAAGCTATCTCTCATATGGGAGGTCTTGGTTTCAGGCTGCGGAACCTCTTGTTGGGGGGAGGGGGGTGAAGAGGCAGTGGGATGGATGTGAACTGTCTTTCACAATGTTGCTGGCCCTCCTGATGCAGCTCCTCTCACAAATAGTCTGGATAGTGGGGAGAGGACCGCCAATGAGCAGTTTTCCTGATCCTCTCCACTGCCATGCGGTCCGCAGAGCTGCAGGAACCAAACCATGTGGAGCTTGACAACACGCTTGACAACACGCTCTCAATGCTGCCGCGGTAGAAGGTGGTGAGGATAGACGATGGAAGACTCGCTCTCCTCAAGCAACGAAGGAAGTTAAGGCGCTGATGTGTCTTCTTGGACATGGCAGTGATGTGACAGCTCCATGTGAGATCTTCGCTCAGGTTCACACCCAGAAATTTGGTGCTGGCCACTCTCTCCACCACGTCTCCTTTGATGTGCAGAGAAGGCGGAGTATCTCCCCTGGAACTCAAGTCCACCATTTCCTTGGTCTTTGCAGCATTGAGAGTCAGGTTGTTCGAGCTCCACCAGCTGCTCCACCTCCTCTCTGTAAGCTGACTCGTCGCCNATTGAGAGTCAGGTTGTTCGAGCTCCACCAGCTGCTCCACCTCCTCTCTGTAAGCTGACTCGTCGCCCCGACTGACTCGCCCCGTCCACGTCGCCCCGACTTGTCGCTGACAATACAGTTGTGTCGTCAGCGATTTAAGATGGTGTTGGTGCTGTACCTAGCATAGCAGTCATGTGCCATCAGGGTAAAGAGCAGAGGGCTCAGCATGCAGCCCTGCGGCGAGTCGANGCATAGCAGTCATGTGCCATCAGGGTAAAGAGCAGAGGGCTCAGCATGCAGCCCTGCGGCGAGTCGATGCTCAGCCTGATGACGCTGGATGTGTTGCTGCCGATCTTAACAGCCTGTGGTCTGTCAGTCAGGAAGTCCAGGATCCAGTTACAGAGCGGTGTGTCACACTGCAAACAAGGACAGTTTCTCAGTTAGCCTCTGTGGGATGATGGTATGAGCTGAAGTCCAGGAAGAGCAGCCTGGCGTAGGTGTTGCAGCTGTCCAGGTGGCTCATACTGTGTGGAGTGCAGTGGAATTGGCATCCTCTGTGGACCGGTTGGTAGGCAAACTGGAATGGATCATGTGTACTGGGGATGCTGGACTTCATGCGTTCTGGAGACCACCTGCTCAAAACACTTCACGATGGTAGACGTGAGTGCGACAGGGCAGTAGTCATTCAGACCGTCACAGCCAGCCTCTTCGGGATGGGGATGATGGTGGCTGACTTGAAAATGGAGGTAACTATGGCCTGATTCAAGGAGGTGTTAAAGATGTCTGTTAAGACATCCGTCAGCTGGTCAGCTCAGTCCCAAAGAACCCTTCCTGGCACATTTTCTGGCCCCATTTCCTTGTGAGGCTTCACCCTGGAGGGAGTGCTCCTTATTCAGCTGTTGTCAGGCAGAGGGCCTGGTCATCAGTGTGAGGAGGGGTCTTTCTAGAAAGAATGCTGTTGAGCTCCTCAAAACGGGCATAAAAGTGGTTAAGCCTGTCCGGGAGAGTCCTGTTAACTGCTGTCTGTGCAGAGTACGTTTGTGGTCAGTGATGGAAAGGATTCCCTGCTGTGGACGCCTAGTATCGCTGGTGTCACAGAACTGGTGGTGGAGTTTCTGTGAATGGACCTTTTTTGCTCTCCTGATGACCCGAGACAAGTTTGCTCTAGCAGACCCAAGCTCAGTCTTGTTTCCTGCTCTGATATCAGCACCTCTGATTTTCAGGAGTGCAGTGCCTCTGCTGTAAACAAGGGTTTTTGGTTAGGGCTAGGGTTACTGTGATGATCTTTACAGCAGTGACATTCTCCACACACTTGGTGATGTAATGGATGACAGTGTCCATATATCCCTCCAGATTTATGTTGGTATCTGAAGTGACTGCTTCCCTAAACATGCCCCAGTCAGATCCTATCAAAACAGTCTCTCACTGCTGAAGCGGGTCCCTCTGACCAGACTCTGATTTCTGGCAGGGTTTTGTCCGTTTAAGCACAGTGGTATAGGATGGGATCAGCCTGACTGAAATGTGGTCAGAGTTGCCAACATGGGGGGAGGGAATGGCTTTGTAAGCCCTGCGGAGATTGGTGAACACCAGGTCTATTGTGTTCTGCCCTCGCGTTGGAAAGTCCACATGTTGGTGAAATCCAGGTAGAACAGTCTTAAGGTTGACTTGATTGAAATCACCTGCAGTGATAAACAGACCAAATGGATTGTCCATTTGGTGCCGCTCACAATGTTGGAGAGCTCCTTGGTGTTCACACCAGGCGGGATTAGACCGCTATGACAACAATGGCGGTGAACTTCCTCAGTAAATAAAACGGTTTGCGCTTCGTGGTTAGCGTCTCCAGCACTGTGAACAGTGCCTTGACACTGCACCATTCCGTGTTTACATACACACACAGCCCTCCTCCGCATTTCTTACCAGGCGAAGGAAGCATCTCTGTCCACCCAGATGCTGGTTAGCCCATCCAGCTGCCCGGAATGTGTTTGAGAAGCCACATCTTGGTGAAGATAAAGACACAGCAGTCTCTGATCTTACGCTGTGCTGCCTGTAGAAGTCATAAGTGTTCCAGTTTGTTCCAATGAGTGGACATCGGAGAGGAACACAGATGGAAGTGCTGGTCAAAATGGGCTAGCCCTTAGCCTAGCGTGCAGGTCGGCCCGCTTACCCCGCTTCTGCTTCAGCTCATAGCGCCTGCGGCGTCTTCTCCCTGGGGTTGGTGTGCAGGATACTGTTGGTCCCGCAGGGCTTGAGCTGCGTAGCAAGCCAAGGCTAATTAGCATTTCTCAAAGCTCCAGTGGTCCAGTGGTGGTCAGACCTATGTCCACAATGGACTGACGATTCTGGAAAGTTGTAGGATTAGATATGGATGGGTCTGCATCTAATCCTACAACTGTTCGGACGTGTACTATTTACAATATTTCCCTCTCTCTAATGCCACTGTTTCACTGATTGTTGTCGCACTTGAGAAGGCCGCTGCAGTCGCTTGTGCCGCCATCTTGGATTTGTGTGTTCAGTCCCTCCTGTAGTGTGTTCAGTACCTTCCTTTAAAACAAGCACCTGCCCTCCCAAGACCTGACGATAGGAAAAGTAGACTGACACACTGCTAAAATGAACATTATTGAGGTCAAATCACAAAAAGAATAAATCGATAAAGTAACATAATATTGTCATAAAACTCAGTATAAGCTGTTTCCTGTTCTCTGCCCCCCCAAACATAAAAATCAGAAACATAAAAATCTGCAAGAACAGACAGGTCTCAGATGTGAATTGTTTCATAAATATGATCAATAAACAAAATCTCCATCAGTGATGTAACAGTTACTTCTCTTTTGTACATACTCACTGTCATGTGATCAGCAGTGGGCAGTTATGATATCATTATAAGACTGAATATAGCTGTGGTTGTAATTCATTTAAGTGTCACTGCAGTACACTTATGTCATAATTTCTGAAGTTGTTCATGTGTAGATGATCAAAGATCTTTTCATTTGAACACTTTTCAGGACAAATCGTGCATTATTGTAATAAAATGCAAGAGTACCAGAACTGTCAGCCACATCCGTAATTCTTCCCTCTTCTCTCAGGTCATCCAGGCCTGTGGAGGCACTGTTGATCCCACACTAACCAGCCGCTGCACACACCTGCTCTGTGAGAGTCAAGTCAGCAGCATGTATGTACAGGTAAGGATACCTGTGTGTGAGTGTGTGTGTGTGTGGGGGGGGGGGNGGGGGGGGGGGTCTTTACATCAGATGCACGTTTGTCTGAAATTTGGCTTGTCATAAGCATCCTTGTAAGCATCATAAAAGAGGAAAACACAAGTTCATGTGCTACAAAAATATTTCATTCGTAGTTTGCTATTCAGTGTGAATTTAACTGATGTGTTGTCTTTTGTGTGTGTGTGTGTGTGTGTGTGTGTGTTATTTTTCCTGCTAGGCACTCAGAGAAGGGAAGCGCTGTGTAACAGCCCACTGGCTCAACACTGTACTGAAGAGGAAGCGGATGGTTCCACCTTATCGGATGTTGCATCTGCCCTTTGCCTTCCCGCCTGGAGCCAAACCCTGCTCTCAGCATGTAAGTTCAGCTCCTCACATCCATTCAGTGATTTACTCCAGCTCATGGTGGAGGATCCCAGATGTCTTATTCCCTGTGGACCTGTTCCAGCTCCACCTGGAGCAACCTGAGGTGTTCCTGGCTAGATGGGACATATAATGCATCCAGCATGTTGTGGTTTTGCACTGAGGTCTCCTATCAGACCAGTCTGATCAGATGCTTAATCTGTTGACATCTGTACCCCCACTCATAAACAAGACCATGAGATACTTAACTCACTCAACCCACTAGTGATTTGTATGTTTAAGCCCAATAAATACAACCATTTTCCAAAACATAAAACCATATTTAGCCTTCCTATTATTTTTTCAAATCCCCTAATCTTTTAAAATCAAGTGTTCAGATGATAAAAATTTTCTGTCTTAGGCATAGTTGTTTTAATTTCTCAGTAAAAGTTGTCTGACAGAGACATGCATTTTATTCCGTGCAACTCAGTGTTGGATCTATTAAATTAAGTTACTGCAACAAAACATTTTAGAGATGCCATATTTGCTGTGATGTATTATTTATCTCAGCACATTTCAAGTTGAATTTTTTTTAATAGCGCACTGGAATGAACTGAAACTAATGGCAGTCTGGAAGATAAGAAAAACAACTGTAAATATAGCCGCAAGCGGCAGTAAGCGGGGTCCATGCACGTGCGACACCTCAACGAATGAATCGGGTTTTGCAGAAGTCGTGTTTGCAGATATTCACCAAGTTTGGTCATAATAAACTTAATCATTCATGAGATATCTAGTTTTTGTCAAATAAGCCACACCCTCTCAACTTTGTCATCCAATTGCAACAAAACGATGAGGATTATCAAAAAAGTAAGAAGGTACTTTTTTCCAGCTTGGTCCAGACATGCCACATGCACAGTTTGGTGATGATTGAGCAAAATCTGAAGAATGAGATACAAAAAATACTTTTGGACAAAATTCAAAATGGCAGAAGATTGAGTAAGGTGGGAAGAGGTTGGACTATACGATTGGATGCATATAGACCCAAGGAATGCAGGGGGGAAAAGAATTTTGATCGTGTGACTTACAGTTCAATAGTTATAGGCCAAAATGTAAACACAATTATTACAGTGTCACCTTCAGGCCAATCCATGTAATTTCATTTTCCCCTGAGTAGTGGGTGAGATGTTGAACCATTCTATTAAGTTTCGTTGCTGTAGCTTTTACGGTGTTTGAGAAAAAATTCTTAAATAAGAATTTGCAAAATATTTAAAATGGCAAAC
Source organism: Lucifuga dentata (assembly GCA_014773175.1). NCBI lineage: Eukaryota > Metazoa > Chordata > Actinopteri > Ophidiiformes > Bythitidae > Lucifuga > Lucifuga dentata. The sequence goes on along the minus strand of VXCM01003033.1, from coordinate 5,550 downwards.
AAACTATGAGTTGGAAAGGGGTATGGCTTACATGCTTAGATGCGTCTTGGCCCAAGGAATACAGAGAAATAATTTTGATTCTACAGTTCAGAAATTATTGATGAAAGTTTACTGTCGATGTTATAGCACCCCCATTAGGTCAGTTGATGACTCATTTTTTTTTTCAGATCTCTTTAGTGAAACATGTCCACCAAGTTTGGTTACAGTAGACTAATTCCTTCAGGAGATTTACCACATTTTATACAACATGTTGTACAATAAGCCACGTCTACAACTTTGTTAGCCAATTACAGTAAAACGATAAAGAATATCAAAAATCTAAGAAGGTACTTTTCCAAACATGCCACATGCAAATTTTGTTGATGATTGAGCTGACTGTAGGCGGAGATACGAAAAAACTGTTTCGGAAACTGTTTCCGCCATTTCAAAATGGCAGAAAATCTAGTCAGGTGGACATGGGTGTGGCCTATGTGGTTAGATGCGTATACATCCAAGGAATCCAAGGATAAAAGAATTTTGATTCTAGGACAGGGATGTCAAACTCAGTCACAGAGGGGGTCAAAATTAAAAATTGGGTCCAAGTCGAGGGCCAATCAGGGTCAACCTTTATTGAAAAACTTAAGACTTAAATGCCACCATTCATCAGAAGTGTTATGACTTCATACACCAATAGGAACCTCACCCTTTAACCCTTTAATCATTGTTTCCAAGACATGTTACAGAAGTCAAAACAAATCAAGGATATAGAAAAAAACAGACAAATTAGAGATCAAATTCAAAATTAATAACCAATCAGCATCATTCATTTTTATGTCTTTCTCTCTGTCAGCAGTGTTTCACAGTCATTTCAAGAAGTTGTATCAGAGGCAATCAAAAATAGGCAGAAAACTGTAATTTTTCTGAAGGGAAATCTAAAATCACTGTTTTTACAGGAAAAAGTACAAAAAAGAAATTAATTTAACTTAAGTATAGTCTGCTTTTATGCCCATTTGCCTAAGCCAGATGCTTGGCATCTTTTCTTGGCTGCAAGTTCATTAATATTTGGGGTCAGCTTCTGAGCTGTTGCAACCCTCAGGATGGAGTGAAGGTATGCATCAGTGAGACGACACGACTGTGCGATGTTTTGTTCATCTTCATCACAGAGAAAAGTTACTTGCACAGGGTATGCGCTTCCAAACATGCAGAGCATGTGAGCAGCTTGTAGGTGGAGTTGGGGCATCGTTTCTGGGCTGAAGCAGGGGAACTGTCCAGCGCCTACAGAATCATACTTTGCCTTGAGTGTGCCATTACATTGGAGTTCTATCAGCTCCATTTGGATGTTTATAAGAGAGCCAAAGAAACTACTTCACTATGATTTTTGAGCATTCATATCAGGTTCTGAAATTATAGACAGAAAAGTGGTTTTAAAATCACTGGCATGCTCCTTTAATGTGTTGGAATCTGTAATGATAGATGCATGGAGACCAACGTATGCATTTCAAAAGGAATTTTGACTGCTATTGTTCATTTCTAAAGTTATAAACTGAAAAGTGGTTTTAAAATCACCAGTATGCTCCTTTAATATGTTGAAATCTCTTGTATATGCAGGGAGACCCAAGGGATCCACTTCAAAAGGAATTTTGACTGTATGACGTTCATTTCCAAAGTTGTGACCTGAAAAGTGGTTGCAAAATCACTGGCATGCTCCTTTAACATGTTGCAATCTACAATGATAGATGTGTGTATTCCCAATCCAGTTATAGGACAAAATATTAAACGGTTGTTATAGCGCCACCTTCAGGCCGATCGACGTAACTTTTGTATAGTCACTAGCAGACGAGACCACGAACATGTCTGCCAAAAATTTTGAATCTGTGTTGTACAGTTCCAGACTTAACAGGGCGAAATCTATTAGCCAATCAGCATGCAGCATTGACCTTGTCTGTCGTGACAGGGCTGCGTTTGTGGCCTCTTTGAAGTTTGCCAACGGAGCAGAGGGCGGGAAAGACAAGCTGCTCATTGCCTCTCACTCAACATTCACACAAAGTACAATTACCACTCCTCAAACAAATCGATGTTGCTCCATGACGGAAGGTCCGTTCTCAGAAAGTGACACGCTGTTAGAAAGAGGAGAGTTGGGAGAGGAGAGAAGAGCCTGTTTATTATTATTGCCTGTGATTGCCTGTGGCAATCACAGGCAATAATCTGAGCAATTTCAAAAGGGTTCCCAGCACTTCATGCTTGGACCCCTAAAAATAACCCTGACAATTTCAAGAGAGTTCCAAATACTTAGTGCTTGGACCCCTAATAATCCTAACAATCCCAATAGGTACCCAAGCACTTTGTGCTTGGACCCCTAATAACAATGCAAACAATTACAATAGGTGCCCAAGCAATTTGTGCTTGGACCTCTAATAATAATAATAATAATAATACTAATCTGAACAATTACAATAGGTGCCCAAGTACTTTGTGCTTGGACCCCTAATAACAATCCAAACAATTACAATAGGTGCCCAAGCAGTTTGTGCTTGGACCCCTAATAATAATAATAATGATCTGAATAATTACAATAGCTACTCAAGCACTTTGTGCTTGGACCCCTAAAAATCCGAACAATTACAATAGGTTCGCACACATTTCGTGCTTGGACCCCTAATGACTGCTAAAGTTAGTAATGTTTTGCAAAATAATTGACATGATTGTATTTATTGGGCTCAAACATGCAAAGCCACCTTTAAGCTGCACTATGTTCACTGCTTTCCAACTTTTGATAAATCCAGTCAGTCTGTACTAGAGGTCATGGCTCCATACCTCTCTCTCTCTCTCTCTCTCTCTCTCTCTCTCTCTCTCTCTCGCACACACACACACACACACACACACCACACTTGGCTTATTGCTCTTACATTTTGATTGTAATGGATTTACTCATATTTTTGCCGTTGCCATCATGTCTGTCTCTCTCACTCAGATCATATCAGTGACAGGCTTTGTGGACAGTGACAGAGATGACCTGAAGTTGATGGCCTACCTGGCCGGTGCCAGATACACGGGCTACCTGTGCCGGAGTAACACTGTCCTCATCTGTAAAGAGTAAGAGGAATAGACAAGATCTTAAATCTAGCAAAGGAGAATGGTCTTTCATTAATATTTTAAATCAGCACTTCATAAAATAAGTTTTGTAATGGACCTATATGTTTTACTTTGTATACCTAAACATTTACTTTTATATCTTTTTTGGCAAATTCACAAAAATCAAAGGTAGTTATATGGAGACGTACTGAAAACACAACTTTGTTAGATGAACACAAATGTGTACATGTGCTTTTGAAAGTGCACCTCGCCGGTGTTGCTACATTACCTGTGTACTCGCACATGAACTTATCACCCGTGTTCATCTTGAATCTGAAATTCACTGACATGCCTGTGTTGAGATTAAAGCCTGTAAACCGTGACTGTTAGGCCAGGTAGTTTTTCATTTGGAAAGAAAGTAAAGTTTTGAGCTCAGCTGTCACATAAGCTACAAAGTCTGCTGAGACAGTTGGTACATTTACATGCACATTAAAACTTCAATTATTTTCCAGTTAAGGGCAATAAATGAATTAAATTTCAACTGTCATGGAATGCAATAATCACATTGAATTTGGCATGAATGGAGTTATGTTGGTGAACGGGAGCAACAGACTTAGATTATGAAATTCTAAATCAGTTTACTGAAGCATTAATCCATTAGTAGTAAACATCACGGTATGAAGGTGGTGAATACCCTCTTTTCACTGGTCAGTTTGGGGGAGTAAATGTCCAACAACAAGTGTAACTTTACAACTCCAGCAGACACCCACTCACGCAGTGATTGATCAGGTGTGTTCAAGTGTGAAAGTAGGGAGGGTTTTCATGCTATGTTCAACAGACCTCGGAAGTCGGATTTTTCCCTGTTGGAAGTTCCAGCTTCCAACCTCAAACTGTTCCAGTCAAATGTAAACAAAAAAAGCATGGCTGAACACCAATAAATACTGTAATAATAATAATAATGATAATAATAATAATAATAATAATAATAATGATAATGCCGCAAGTGGCAGTAAGCGAGGTCCAAGCACGTGCAACGAGTCGACAAATGATTCAACTTTTGCAGAATTCATGTTTGCAGATATTCACCAAGTTTGGTGATAATAGACCCAATCCTTCATGAGATATTCATGAAGGATTTGTTGACTAATCCACATCCACTCAACTTTGGCAGCCAATTGCAGCAAAACGGTAGAGAATATAAAAAATAAAGAAGTAACTTTTTTCGGCTTGGTCCCAATATCGTATCTGTAAAGTTTTGTGTCAATTGATTCAAATTTGTAAGGAGGAACAGCGAAAAAACAGTTTTGGACAAAATTCAAAATTGTGGAAACATTATGGAACATGTGGAAATGGGAGTGGCATACATGGAGAGAGGTGTCTTAGCCCAAGGAATACAGAGAAACAATCGTTTTGATTCTATGATGTACGGTTCAGAAGTTATTGATGAAAGTTTCTGTGGGAGTTATAGCGTCCCCATCAGGTCAATTGATGATTCATTTTTTGCAGATGTCTTTAGTGAACATGTCCACCAAGTTTGGTTACAGTAGACTAATTTAATTCTTTTAGGAGATATACCACAATTTGTAGTACATGTCATAAATAAGCCACACCTACAACTTTGTCAGCCAATTGCAGCAAAAACGATAAAGAATATCAAAAATCATAAATGGTACTTTTTTCTGGCTTGTTCCATACATGCCACATGCAAATTTTGGTGATGATTGAGCCAAAACTGCAGGAGGAGATATGAAAAAACTGTTTTGGAAACAATTCAAAATGGCAGAAAAATCTAGTCAGGTGGAAATGGGTGTGGCCTATGTGGTTAGATGTGTATCCATCCAAAGAATCCAAGGAAAAAAGAATTTTGATTCAAGGACTTACAGTTCAAAAGTTATAGACCAGTGATTCCCAAAGTGTGGGCCATGGCCTCCTGGTGGGCGGTGAAGGAACTACAGGTGGGTCTTGAAGGAGGGAGGGAGGGAAAAATTTGTAAAAACAAAATTATAATCTTAAATTATTTTTTTTAATAATATTTTTATGAGAAGAATACATGAATAACTAATCAGATTTTACTATTCTTCAATATTATTATCATTTGGAAGTTAGGACAGAACACAGGAGCATGTCTCTGCTCCTCCTGTGTTTGTTTTTGTTTTGTTTTGTTTTTCCTGTGCAGTTTTTGCTGTAGCCTATTCCAGTTTGGGAGTCCTGATTGTTTTGTGGAATGATTGTGGCTCTTTGCTCTGTGAGTTCTTTGCTGGACTGTCTTTCTTTTTCCTGCTGAGCTGCACACCAGGCGCCGCTTACTCACGTCACACCAGGCGTGACGTGAGTAAGCGGCGCCAATATGCAAATATTTTCGCCGCAAAATGGTCATGTCAAAACTATTTACACCTGTTGCGACACAAATTCATGACTGCGTCTCAAGAAAGCTTGGCAGCGCGACAGGACATCAAGATGGATTCAACATCATCCAGTGATGATTTGGTGCTGATCCTT